>PNEQ01130873.1:35746-163809 GCA_003012365.1 Medauroidea extradentata | reverse complement strand
TGCCAGATCTTCGCTCTAACACCTTCCAGCACATCCTCACCGCAACCCAGGTGTCACTGTTGCCAGATCTTCGCTCTAACACCTTCCAGCACATCCTCACAGCAACCCAGGTGTCACTGTTGCCAGATCTTCGCTCTAACACCTTCCAGCACATCCTCACAGCAACCCAGGTGTCACTGTTGCCAGATCTTCGTTCTAACACCTTCCAGCACATCCTTACAGCAACCAAGGTGTTACTGCTGCCAGATCTTCGCTCTAACACCTTCCAGCACATCCTCACCGCAACCCAGGTGTCACTGTTGCCAGATATTCGCTCTAACACATTCCAGCACATCCTCACAGCAACTCAAGTGTCGTCTATACCGAATCGATGCTTTAACGTCTTAAATAACACCCTCAGTGCAACCCAGGTGTCGTTTATGCAAATCCTCGCTTTTGCGAAGTTGCATGATTTCGAAGGAGCCAAAGTTTGCTGACCTTTGCAATTCACATTAACTACACCCAACTGAGGTCACAGCGGGAAAGCCGAAAATTCCTTGATCAACGTCTCGATTTAGTCAGTCGTACTAAGAAACCAACTTGTTAGCTAACTTTTGTGCTCTTGATAATACTTCATTTGTCAAAGTTTTACACTTAAAATTTTGGTGGAAACAATTAGAGAGGAGGGAAAAGGCCACTAGGCTACTAATTACGAAAGTATTTAGATAGATATACACAAGTACTGTTTTTACAGATTTGTAGGCCTGCTTGCAGATGAGCATAAACTAGATATGGAAAATTTTTCGTGCGGTTCCACGGTCCGCGAAAAAAAAAAAATGTGTCGTCCATCTGTGTTTTATATACATATACTTCCCTTGCATGTATAAGTCTGTAAGTACTTGTGTGTCTCTACCTCAATGTTATTTTAATGGAATATTTATGAGTTATGGAACACACATGAAAGGAAACTCTTTCAAATTACAGGTTTAGTTAACGTGTAAATATAGTCTCTTTTTAATGAACTTTTGGATTTGTTCAACCGTTGTGTTATTAAAACATTGGCAGTGCTGCTCTTTCTCTCTCTTTCTCTCCAAATACAGAACAAAGGCTAGGCTGTATGAAATTGTTTTTTGTATATATCAGTCTAATAAAATTAACCGAAAAGCGATGTCAAAAACTATCCATATGTTTTTTTTTCGTCTAAATTATTACGTGTGCAATGACGGACTTGGTATTAAAATTGTGAAGGTAAGTTTGCTGTTCATTATTTGGTCCACGGGGGAAAAAAGGTTGGCATGCACGTGACTGGAGAGTAAGAAAATCTAAGGGATCCCAGTTAGAAGAACTAACACCAAATAGCAGTGAGATAGGGTTTTGATACTAATATACATAATATAGCCTAAACCTCTTGCAATAGCATGGACGTTTAACAGAATAAAAGTAGTCATTCTCCAAATCCAACTCTCGTGACGTACTTGGCTACAACACTGAATTACAGTGTATGAGGTTACTGGTCTTATCCTAATAAGACATAAACGTGAGTGGCAGGTTTATGATTAGCTTCAGATTTGTTTGTATGTCAATTCATAGTCGTGTACAATAGCAACGAAAATAATTTAGTTTCTCAGCTATACACCGACATTGCTATATGACCATACTTGATAAGCCGAAAGAGAGCGATAACTGTTTCGTCGAAGTCTCTATTGTAATAAGTGCATAGTTTCGCATTGTTTCCGCTGCACATACTTCCGTTCACGTCGTCCGGGACTCGTCCGGGACCCTTTGTCAGGACAATCTTCTCTCTGGTACCTGAGGATGGTTTCAGCATGCGCGAAAGTTCGCTGAAACTTCGGAGGTGCGGTTTAAACGCGACGCCTGGCTGGCGCCATCCATCAAAGATTAACCTCCCCCCTTCCCTCCGCCTTGGCCGTCTTTGTGAAGTGGAGGAACTGCCTGTCAGCCGCACCTGGGTGCTTTCAGAGAGGGTAGTACCTCAACTACTGCCCCATCCCCCTCCAGCAATACTCTGGAGCGGTGCTTTGGGACGGACCGACGAGGGTACCACCGACCACCATGAGACTGCAGACACAAAATCCCCCCTCCCTTTTCACAAACCAGCAACCCACATTTTCCCTTGCCTGACACAACACCATCGGGAGAGCTGTCACCAACATTCGCCTCGCGCGCGTTACTTCGCCACGGTCGTACGAATTTGGACATTTGCCTCTCCGCCAAGTTGTCGACCTGACCTTATTGACTGATTTAGTGCCCCCAAAATAACCGTTAACATGGTTATTTTGCATTTCTTCTGTTGTAATAACTACAAACATGTTTCAGTTCTCGTAGCAACTATATCACGAACAAAATATATATTTTTGCACGTTGTTCCTAGTACGGCAACTTTCAAAACATCGGAATGGGGAAGAGGTAATACGATGACAGTATTCTCCCCTACAGTATAACGCAGGGACACGTCAGATAATTGTTCCAACATTTAGTTTTATGATTAAATGAAGTGATACCGAACGAGGTGGCGCAATGCTAATACATTGAACTCGCATTCGGGAGAACACGAGTTCGATCCCTGGCTCCAACAATCGTGATTTCGGTTTTCCGTGATTTTCATAAATTTCGGCCATCCTGATTTCGGTTTTCCATTATTTTCCTAAATTTCGGCCATCCTGATTTCGGTTTTCAATGGTTTTCCGAAATTATTGCAGGCAAATTCTTGGATGGTACCTTATCAGTTGCCATGGTCAACTCCTCTCCCAGATCCCGTCATTCTACCAAGTTGAGTCTCACCGTCTCTAAGAACCTCGCTGTCGACGAGACGTAAAACCCATTTACCTTACCATTAAATGATGATCTGTTTCCGAGGCTTCACGAAAAGAAAAATATTCGTGAACACCTTTATGTTTTTGTATTTCATTTCACGATCAACTGTAACTCATGGGTAAGACTTAACAGAAGATTTCCTTCGGCTTAACCGAGAGAAGTAGTGCAACGGTAAAACGCTGGACTCGCATTCGGGAGAAACCGGGTTCTATTCCTGTCTCCGGCCATCGTGATTTCGATATTCCATGGATTCCCGAAATTGCTCCAGACGAATACTGGGATGGACCATAGATGTTCATGTACAATTCCCTTTCCAGTTCCTATCTTCGTGAGTGATGTCTGCTAAGGAATAGCATTCAAATAACATAACTAGTATGCACAACATTTCAGATTCCCTCGTAATCTTGGAAGCTTATTTTCTCGCTGCAGAAAATGGCCAAAATTTGGTGTTTCGGTGCCCTTTATAGGCTATGTATGGGAATCGTGGTGCAGAGTTCTTAGAAACGTATAGGCGTACAAATCACATTATTATATTTAATAATACGTCATATAAAGTCGGGATCACCACTGACTGTCTCGTGGATGCATCTAATAAAACATATGTGGGTATACGCGAGTAAGGATTTCACCTTACTCAAATTTTTACATCTGAGCTCAATTTTCCGGCAATTGCCTATCGTGTTTAGAGGATTCCGTGAGAACTAAACAGCGAGATAGAGCTCGTGAGGATGTCGAACTCTACGAGCAACACCATAAAATATCTTAAATTTGGAATATTGGAACGAATTTTATAGGAAAGCGTTCATAAACCAGTATATACATTTACATATTCGCTTCTGTTCAGCAAAGCAAACTGTACAATTTTAGTGCGAAATTTTTTAAAGTAAAATAAAATGCTTTCTTCGTCAAAATATTACACAGAATTTTCCTCAGTTTTTTTCAAAATTTGTATTTTAAAACTCTGATTTTACAAATTAGTAACGTATTGCGTAAATATAATTTCAAAACCTTTCCGTGCTTCAATACACAGCGTAACAAGATGCGTTTGAATTCATCGATATTATTTTCAATCTACGAAACTTACAAAATATTTTATTGACTTTAAAATGGTTTTGGTAATCAAGAACTGCATTTTTCAGTTTTAAGAACAACTTTTTCTGATAAATAAAACTGATTAAAAATAAAATATCGGTTTGAATAATATCTTCCAACTGGTTTAGCAATATATTTAAGGAGATTTCTCGTCTGTCGCATTTCTTTCACTTCGTTGGTTAATGTTTGAACTTATTGCAGTTTTTTCTTGCGTATTAAGTACTAATAAGGGCTGACAAGTTACGCCGCAGTATTATAGTGTTTGTGTCATGTTTACAGATGACGAGTTTGGCGAGAAGTCTGTGTCTGTATTACTGGACGCAGAGGAGTCGGAACTGACCTTCATCGACCATCCTTGCGGCGAAATGTCGGTAAGTTACATGAAATGTACTTAAAGAGCTCATAAATAAATATATGTATATATAAGTTTTTATATAGACTTCACGTATTGTGTTGAAATGGTAAAGATAGCATTTTCCATTAAAAATACTTGCGTGGAAACACTGAGTGTTCAAAGATACGAGACCACTTGCGTAAATCTGGATAACCACGTAGGATGTAATTAAATCTAAACGGGAACTTATAATTTTATTGGTAGAAAGTGTGTAGCTAAGTTTATTACGCAGTTCTACCATTGTATACATTAAGTATTATATATATATATATACACTTATATATCGTAATATCCTAAGCTTGATATTTAGACGGCATCCGTAACGTAGTCAGAAACCGGTCTACGGTGCGAGAGATCCTCAGTTTGAATCCTGGCTCGGCTTAAGGGTCATGCCTACTTGCCTACTTAGGAGATTTAGTGCGAGCAATAATGGTAATTTACATTCAAATCATACTAAGGTAGGACTCAGTCACCTTTCAAGCTATGGTTTTGGAACGGAAACAGTTTTCTGCATTTGAAAAACTAAATTGCTTCGTTGGAAAAAAAAAAAAAAAACAATTATGAGTACGCAATTTCGAGTGAAAGTAAAAATTAAAATACTTACTTGAGCACAGTTTCCTGGGTTTTGAAGATACATCATACAAGTTCCTACCGTCATGCAGACCGCGTCGAGATAAACAAGAAATTCAGCGGTACTGAGTAGGTTCGAAAGATACTGAGAGTCACATAATATACCATTTCTTATGTAAACGTCTAGCCTTGCTCATGCCAGGGCTTCAAGTAAGCATTTCCCTGAGTTTTCCATTTACAAATCGTAATGCAGGTTACTAAAATATCCTTAATATAACACTTTTAAGTTATACAAATGTCTTAGGTATTAGTCATTTACCTTTTTGTTTACTTTCTCTTTTTATTCTAAAACGACAGATAAATATTATTCATTTAAACATTATGTACTAGTAGTAAAGCTACAGTTGTTAGTCAGATTTTATGAACGTATGTGTCTGTTGCAAGATAAAGTATTTCACTAGAGAGATATAATTACATACATCAAATATGTTTCTGTACAACCAAAACGTACAAAGAACCAGTAATTCCAACATTGCTTGTGGTGCCCCAAGAGTCTTGGATAGTGAATAATAATATAAGGTGAGGGAGGAGCAACGTTGGAACGCAAGAGCAGAATAAACGGGAGTAGCCTGAGAAAACTCGCTGGTCAACCACAAACGCAAAGTTATCCGCTTACCGTATAAGGTGGCGCAGCGGTTATACGCTGAACTTGCGTTAAGGAAGACCCGGGCTTGATACCTTGTCCATCCTACTTTCGATTATTTTCCATGGTTTCTTGAAATCACTCCAGGTGAATGGTGTGATGCTGCCTTAAAAAAGTCCACGTGCGATTACTCTCTCAGTTCTTGTCAATGTGTCAAGTTGTGTGTCAATATCGTTTGCGAAAAGTGCACGAGAAAGAGTTTCCGCTAGCCAACCACACATACCTGTGTATTTGACCAAACGCGTATACAATTTGAATATACTAAATATTTGGTTGCGATTAACAAAATAATTATATGACGCAACTTATATATTCACTGCAATAAATTGTAAAATTTACAATACCGATGTGTAAAAGTGTTTAAGAAAATATGTGTAGTAAAATTATTTCCCATACATCAGTGTTAGCGACCCTATATATCTGAAGGAAACAATCATAAATGTATAGATTTTGCCAGACTTGTACAGTGATGGCGATAAACTTTTGCTCTGTTTGTAACCCTGAAGTATGGTATTTGTCGCATATTTTGAGTTTAAAAAAAACAACTTCCAGTACTGCTTAGTAAGTGTTATTTTTTTTCCAGTGTTGGTCAGTCAACTTAAATTTTGTTGAGTTAAAGACACGTTTGCTTCGTCGTACGCAAACTTATACAGGATTTTTAATGAATATGGTTTAAAATTCTCCCGTCACTCTGTAAGGGATGCTAATACGAGTAAAATGATACAGGACTCTTGGGGTCGCAAATGCTGGGAAGTGCCTGAAAAACGGCACACGAGTTGTGGTATGTGAGGTTTCAAAATCTGTGTTGATATAGCAAATAATTATTTTTGAGAAATCAATCTGTGCATAAAATGGGCAGATCTGCCATTTCGTCGGTCCGTAGATATGTAAATAAAAATATACTGACCTCCCGCTGAAGCCCCCTCCGTTCTGATTCCGTTGACGACACCTGCATAGTCTTCTACCACTGCCAGACTAGTAGACTAATTTATATAGTACTGTAGTTCTAACGGCTAATACACACATGCCATGAGAGTAGCTAGAGTGATTGGGGAAATGTCACCAGTTGTTGCTATTCAAACGTAGTATTCATACCTCACAGACCATAACTTATGTGCCGTTTTTCAGGCACTTCCCAGCATTTGCGACACCAAGTATATATCATTTTACTCGTCTTAACATCTCCTACAGCGTAACAGAGAGTTTTAAACGTCATTAATGAACATCCTGTATATGGTTGAGTGTAGGATAACTTGTCCTCTGTGACACGGAGAATAAGGGCGGCGCGCTGTACGAGTGTGTTCGTGTGCAGCCGGAGAACTGCATCATCACGTACGAGCCGCACGCCTACTGTGTCGTGTACTCGACGGTGGACCGGTCCAGCCTGCGTGTGGCAGAGGAGACGCTGCAGTACCTGTGGAAGACAGACTCGGTCAGCTCCAAGGCCGTCATCCTTGTCGGCAACAAGACGGACCTGGTGCGCTGCAGGACCGTCACCACAGAGGGTGAGTGGCGCCGCAAGACTTCCTCTTAGGGCTGACATCTATTTATGTTACGGAGGAGCTTGATTGAAAACACTTCGATAAGGAAACTTCCCCCCTTAAGAGGAGTCCTTCGCGGTGTCATATTTCCACCTTTGACGCGTGGGAACAGCGTAGCGATAAGAGCCAGTGTCCCACGCTTGACGAGGAGCATATCGCCTCTATTCGCAGCGCGCCAAACTGGCGTGCAAGGTTTCCGTTGTAGTCTTTTTAATATGGGACTTTAAGCGATGACAATATTTTATTTTTGAATAGTATGAAGTAAAGACCAACGCGTGCCTCTCGTTTTGCACTTTACGAATTCAGATAATATTTTCGGAGTTGCAGCAGCCTAAAAAAACAGTTTTAACAATTTTGAGAGGCCCGAATATCATGTTTCTGATAAGCGTACTGCATTTTTTTTTAAATAGAAGCATTGTTTCAAGTGCGTGTTCTTTTCGTAGGTAAACATAATATGAATAACTTAAGCGGTTTCGCGTAAAGAAGAATACGCGTGGCACGCTGCAACGCCATCCATGCGCCAGTCGAGGACTCATCTTAAGAGTGAGTGACAGTCACCATTTTGAATTATTGTATTCTGTGTCATAACTTTCCTTCTGGGTAGATTTTTGGAACTTTAACCTAACTACGGAGTAGAATAAATACTGATAGATTTTTATACACCGTAAATATCGTTTGGTCTTGTTACAAATCGAATTGCAGTTAGAAAACTCTAATTACTTTCTTAACTGCAATTCGATATGTAACAACATTAACAGAAAATAAAAATTTATGATGTCTAACATTCTATCAATATATAGGCCTTCTCTATTCCGTAGTTAAATTAAAGTTCCAAAAATGTACCCAGAATAAAATTTTTTACACAAAATACAAAAATTCAAAATGGTGACTGTCGTTCAAAATATCAAGAACTAGTTTCTATACTTTCTGTATAGTTTATACTTTTAGGGTAAACTATCACGTACTAGTCTGATAAAAGTTTGAAAACAGACCCAACATCAATTTTTAAAAATCAGTTGCGGTAACAGTGATGAGCTAAATGGTTCATATTTTGAAATGAAAACGTAAAAATTCGTGCAAAATTACCATGTTGTAGCTCAACATTAAACACTGATTGAAAGTGATAAAATTGTACAGTCTCAGACAAATTTCTTAATGAAGTTACTATGACTTTAAGAAACAATCAAGTCATTGTGTACTATTACGACCAACTAATGATTTGAAAAATTACGTTGCACATTATTTCTGGTTAAATGTTTCGTTAAATGTGTCTAAAAAGTAAACAAAAATTAGTTTCAATTTAGTTTCGAAATTTCATCTTATTTACTTTAAAAATAAGTCATAAAACCCATAAAAAACCCTTTCACCTAAAAAAAAAAAAATGAGCACTTGTACAGCGGCTCGGAAGAGTATTTAGCTTGTCCAAGGTCTAGAAGTGCAAAGTACAAAGGATGTCACACCTCATCCTGACCTCTAGGGCCTCTAGGCGCAAGTCATTGAACTTGCGTGCAATCTTCTCTGAGATGTCATTTAATGACAAAATATTAAAGTTAAAGTTATGATAAACCACGTTGTGGGCTTCAAAATATTGGAATGACTCTGTAAACCAAATTCACTAGATTACTAACAGAGAACAGGCTTGTGTGGTTACGGAAATTAAGTGACCGATATATTTCGTGTAAGATCACAATTAAAATTATAAAAATGCCTAACATATTTCTGGTACTGATGTTCGAAGCCTTGGTATCTAGAAGTATGGTAAATAAAAAATTCGAGTGAATACCTTCAATCTCAGTAGCCTGAGACGCAGTATCTTTGTCCGGTGGAAACGTTGGACGGATGTGTCGTGAACTCTCGGCGTATTCTCTGTAACCTTCGACCACTTCGATCACGAGGAGCCTCTCTGCCGTGGATTGTTCCAGAGCCCGTCGCCGCCGGGGGAGCATATTTCTCCTGTGCGAATCGATTTCCTTGTGAACGGCAAACACGCCCATTGTGCGAGACTTCACCGCACACTCGCAGGCTTCTATTTTGCTTCTACTCCCTAGAGGCTGGTGGGGAGGAAAAAAACAAACCTCCCCGCTTCACGTTCAACAAGTCCCTGCATTTGGACGAACGTGAACAATATCTCACTTCAGCCACGCTTGGAGAGTTTTTTTTCCGCTTCGAACGCTTCAAACGAATATGGGCCAGTAACGATTCCATAGTACCTATACACAACGTGTATAACTGTACATGGTAACGTAACAGAGCTAGGTACCGCCACGGTAACAGTAGGACTCGCATTCGGGAGAACCTGGGTTCAATCTCCGGTTCCGGCCATCCTGATTTCGGTTTTCCTTGGTCTCCCGAGATCGTTTAACGCTATGATGTTTCTTAAAAAGACCGTGGCTGACCCGTTTCCTACTTCCTGCCCTAGTGTATATTTGTGTTTGACCGTCTCTAATGATCTCGTCGACGTGACGTAAATCTCAATAAAAATAAATATAATTTAATGTAAAGTGAGAATTTTGCGGGCCCGTTTGCTTATCACGAGTGACAATCAAAAATAATTACACTATTGTGGCCTGCGACACGACAGAATGTTGTGAAACTCACGTGTTTTGTTCATGTTTATAGCGCAGATAGATATGGCAATGTCGAAAATATGAAAGGAATATAATAATTCCCAGAAGAATTACAGTATTATCTGTTCTAAGAAAGTGCTCAATTTACCTTAAATAACATATAGTCTTAAGTTGTGTTTGGTCGCCAATCATATTCGGAATATAAGAAAAAAATTGCAGAATTACAGGAAAAAGTGTTGCAAATCCAGCAATTTTTTAAAATACAAAAACAGTTCGCGAGAATTTTTAAAATGTTTTATTACTTAGCACATGGAGTGTTATTTCACTGTGAATTATTTCATGAACGTAAGTAAATTGGTTTTCACTATTTGCATGGCAGCAGAACATGCAAATTTTGACTTTGACGCACCGTTATGAGAAAACTACGCCAGCTGAAATTTTTTCCTGAAGGGAAACTGCACTCACGAGTATTGTCTACAAAACTAACACCATTTCATATAAATACAAAAATATGACTTTGTCGCTTTGAACGCCCGTAAGGAGAACAACCAGGTTTATTTCTGCAGTTTTTCACAAGATTGTTTAACTTAGTAATATTGGACTTAATATCTCGTCGACAGGCGGGTCTTTACAAATGGTTACACACAAAACTTTACACAAGCACACGAACTAGGAAAGTAGTCGATCATGGCCTATGTTAAAGAACCTTCCCAGCGTTTGCCTGGAGCGATGTCGGGAAACAATGGAAAACCGAAATCAGGATGGCAAGTTTCGGGTATGGAACCCGAGTTCTTCAGTTATACTTGAATTGTTCCTATAGAAGTCAAGACAGTATTCAAAAAATAGAATATTTGGTTTTAACCAAATAATTAATGCGAATCTCTGATTTTACGTAATCGATTTTGTGGAGAGATCTCAAAGTAAAAAAAAATGTATATGTACCATATATTGTATACCAACATATAACAATACAGTGCCTAGATTTAGTGGCTGTGAATCAGAAGCCCAACGATTTCAAGAAAGGGTGTTCTACAGAACCTATCAAGCAGATCACATTGTATATTTACATCCAAAGTTATGCATTCTTTACATATTATAATACTTGAGAGTTTTATAATTGTAGGAAACACTTTCATGCAAGGTGACTTATTGCCTGTATTCTTTGTGGTCGCTTCTATAACCTTCCAGTCGTGTACTTACTACCGTTTATAAATATCCTGAACTTCTGATGCTTTAATAAGTAATACTGTGGGAAAAAGCCACCGTGTTTACAGCTGCTGAGTTAGAAACTAATTAAACCTCTATCTGTTCCGAAGAGCAGTGTGCAGTTATCTTTGCCTTACCCATCCCCGCCTCGGAAATTAGAAAATCCCCTTGTAAGCAACGGAGGGACTATGATTAAAACTTTGGATTGAATTATGGGCCAATGCCAAGTATGTAATGGATTAAAGGTAATGTTTTATAGCCACTTCCTCGATATAATTATTTGAGCTACATTGAAAAAGTTCACTTCACAGCATAATATTGTTCAGAAACCTTGCTTACATAAAACAAAGTACTTCCTAAAAAAAGTTTAGTTTAGATGTTCTAGCACAACATTGTGTTGTTGGTATCTTTCTTTTGTTCTTTTTGCAGAGATACATTTTTGTACCTAAGAAAGCATTATTTTATTGTTTTTGTTATACTTTTAAATTATATTGACAAATTGTATGATCTTTTAAAACACCATATTGAACCTTTTAAATTGACGACTGTAATAGCAACTATTTTTTAGTGATTAAATGTACTGAAATTCAGTATTTTTGCTACCATAGAAATTCAAGTAATTACGAATAATGTTTGGGTTATAATATACAACCTTCATTACAAACAGTGTATTTCCGTCACAGTGAATAAATTTCTACTTTTAGAAAGAAAATCTTTGGAAACCCAGCTTTCAGAAAAATTCATTGTAAAACTACAAGGGTAGTTTTTATAAGAAAAATACAAAGGGTATGTTTGTAAAATTACAATGAAAAGCCTTGTGGTTGTACTTGCAAAAAGAAAAAAATAAACAAAAAATATCACCTGAAATTGTTTTGAAAATAAAGAGAGTATCGTAGAAACGCTCAGAATCGAACCCGCAACCCGCGCATAGGTGCTACGCAGCTTTCCCCTAGACCACCTACACTTCTGTGCTGCTGAATTCTAGTTTATTTCTATGTACTTAGCGTGCAGTAAGTTCAGTGATAAATGTATTATTTATTTTTTATTTTCAAGTACGTACTCATTATGAAAATTCAGTTTATTCCAGAAAAATGCGCTGCACAAAATGGGATTTTGTATAACAATGTAAATTCCGCGAAATCATGATTTTGGTAGACTACAAATTTTTCCTATGTTTTTTTTTGCAAAGGAAATCCTTGTAACTTTATGAATAAATCATTTTACAAGGGAAATTTTGTGCATTTACAAAAGTATGTGAAACCACAAAGAAATGCCTTGACATTTTTATAAATAAAATCAGGGATGGAACTGTCGGTATAAGTACAAGGACTTCCTTTATAGTATTAAAAACGTTACCTATGTAACTTTACAAACGAATGATTTGACAAAAAAATTTTATACTTTTATAAGGATTTGCAAAAGTACAAAGAAAATCTTTGTAAATTTGGCAATTTTTGTCGATTAGCCTTCCGGTAGCATAGGTTTGTAGTTTAGTACGGTTTTACGAAATCTGTTCGGGTGGTTGATGATATTGTTTCATACTGGAGGCCATACAAATTCCACTTAGTGTTCTGATTATTTGAGCTACTTGTTCTTTGTGTTAAGTCCTCACTGCCTATGATACATAATGCCGTAGTTGTCTGGTACTATCCTCTTTATTATTTTCTGCACGTTTCCGTAAAATTAAGACAATTTCATAATATAAAACCAACTATTTTAGAATCTGTGCGTTATTACCAAAATTATACATGTATTAAGATGACAGCGCGTTTTAAAATTCCTTCTACCAGTACTTTGCACAGCTTACGCAAGACAATTTTCACACACTATACTACAAATACAAATTGAAATACGAGTTTAGGGAATGTACCGTGGCATGCTTCTACTACAGAATATTCTATTCTTAGAAATTAGTGGTTTTTTACCAATGTTATCATTAAGGCCTAATTCACAAGACTCTAAACAGACAGATGTTTCCTTCGTAACTAACGAAATACCCATAAACTGTCATAAATAAATCAACGTCAAACGATATGAAAGAATATGTTTAGCAAATCATAAATCGTTTACACGTTGACAATATCATACTATAGGCGTAATTAACTTATGTGTTTCTAATTAGGCTCGTACGTTTTAGTCGTTGTCAGAATTCACATTTTCACCCCCGTAACTTATGTCGATGAATATTTTATCATGTGATCCAATTGTTCGTTTCCACTTACAAAACTAGGTCCGTCATTGGTAATACCCACATTAGTGATGTACAGATTTTCACATTAAAGGTTTTAGTATAGGTAAAATAATATACACATATAGGTAAACTAATCTGGAGTATTTGTGTAAAACAACTCTTTTTATATCTTTTATATGAGCATAGATATATATTTTGATAACCTCGATTTATTTTAATTTCAAAGACTGCAGAATGTAAAACTAACGCACCAATATTATGTTTGGTTTTAACTAAACGCTCTTGCAGAATGTTCTGATAATCGAAAAACCGTTAGGGTTGATATTTTATAGTTGGATTTTTTCAGGAAAAGTTTCAATCAATGTGACATTATGGGAATGCGTAATTTTTGTGTGTTGGTAACGTAAGCATAAGCGTCTATGTTAGCATAAAATTCTAGTTATATACCCAGAAACATTTTCAGTTTTAATGAATAACAAATTCTCGAATTTTTGTTTTGTGTAACTCCATAACTAATTTAAGGTAAATCAGGTAATAGACTATAAATTCTATGGCGTTAATTTATTGCTAGACTTGCAAGTTTCAGTTCGGCTAAAGTAAAGCTCTTAACAGAACCCTTTTTCAATGGTTTTAGACGTTACCTACATTAAGCTACATTTAAATAGAACGTGATAAATTCATCGAAACAAAAACAAAGGCGTCATCCGTATTGGGAAATCTGTAAGCTCGTGACCTTTTCGAGTTCAACAAGCGGGTTTATTGAAGTGAAGAAATTCAGCAACTTAATTATTACGTTACAGCGCGTTGCAATTGTTTTCTTTTAAATGCTCGTTGAAGTGCGGCTTTATTGCCCGTACGATAACTATAATTTCGTTGCAAATTCGTGCTTGCTTAGGCAGAAACTTTAACAGCTTTGATTTAACCTGAATTAGAATCAAATTATTGAGAGTTTATGATTAGTAAGAAACTTTATTTATTATTTAACTATGATGATTTTTATTCTAAACGTCACAAATTTAAAAAAACCTCTGTAAAATGTTATAAACTTTACTATGATATCAATTAACCAGTATAAATATATCAGATGTCATAATTAAGATCTGAGACTACACTAGTTTATAATTATGTTGTAAGGATTACAATGCATTATGCATAATCTAGGGTGCAACCTATCCGAAGCTGTTTTCCACACTTGAGTCATAGAACTGGTGGAGCATAAGGTCGATGTTGAGGTGCGTACTTACCGCTTCACTACCCTTATGCGCAAGGGACCAAACTGACACGCAATGTTTCCGTTATGCTGCAGGAACTAAAGGACTTCAAGAGGCAGCCTTTTCGTAATTTCGTATCAATATGAGCACTATATACTTGTCGCGGTAGTCCGAGTTCGATCCCTGGTGGGTGGCATGTGGGAAACGTGGCGGACGTTGCCAGCATCTGGCGGGTTTTCTAGGAGAACTTCCGTATCCCCCACCTCTCTCATGCCGTCGCTGCTCCTCACACAACTCAATTCAAAATTTTAACGAAATGCCACCTTAAGGGTGTTCAAGTGCGTTTAATATCAACATTTCATAATTTTATTGGCTTGTGAGTGTGAGCCGCGTCTGGAGATTGTCCTGCGACGTTTCGGCTCACACCCACAAGCCAAAAAAATGCAGACAACGGCCGCGAAAGCCTGCGACCTATTTTAACATTTTATAATTTTACGAAACAGTATTGGTTTTGTATACAATACAAATGAGTACAGTTTCCTCTTACGAAACAATTTTAGCTCTCATAGTTTTGTCATAACGGTGCGTCAAAGTCAAAATTTACACGTTACGTTTCCATGTAAATATTGAAAACCAGTTGACTTAAGCGAAATAATCCACAGTTGAAATACGCGCAATGGACTGCGCAATATAACATTAGAAAAATTTTCAATGAACAAATTTGTATTAAATAAAATGTTCAATTTCCAACTTTTTTCCTGTACTTTTGCGATTTTTTTAAAGACAAGGAATATTACTTGGTGGGTTTGTAAGTAATACGTAATATAGCCGATAGTATGTTATTTCAGGGTAAATTTATTTCGTTTACGTTGATTGGTTTTCACTATTTGCATGGCAGAGTAACAAGTCCTTTTTAACATTGACGCAACGTTATGGAAAAACTATGCGAGCTAAAATGATTTCGTAAGAGAAATCGGTACTTACAAGTACCGTCTACAAAACTAACATTATTTTGTGAAAATACAAATTATAATTTTATCGCACTTGAACACCCTAAAGTAGGGCGCAGCAAGGCGAGCGACTATGTGACAAGAATGGTCCAGAGACTGTTACACATCCAAGACGTCGTCTCTAATGGAGACTGCTCCTCCTCTGCTCCACCATCACGGCGCGGGTGTACAAAGAGAGAGGCACCCACGTCTGCACCCACCCCTCAGCGCCCTTGCTCGCTAATTGCCGCGGGTTAAAGACGCACTCCCCGCCGCCGCGCCGGGTGGCACAAAGCTAATTGGGCAGCCCCTTCCTCGCCGGGGGTAGGCAATGCGCATGACATTTAGGTCGCGCGTGACGTCTGGTTGCAGGCTGCCGCGGCTCTAACGCGATAGTCGACACTTAAGTGCTTCGCATCCCTTTGAGACACGCGTCGCCTCCCCTATTTCATTAGACTGACCGACATTTCGCTTGACCGATATCTCCACTTCATTTGTTTTCACGATTCCGTAAATCTCGAGGAACAAATTTATGAATCAGCAATGAGCGTCGGCATAATTTTTGGAATTGAACGAAATAATAATACTTGTATTGCAACATGTATTAATTAATAATTACAGTGCGCTGAGCACGCAACGTTTGATTCAATGTACTGTATATAATTTTAATATCCACCAAAAACGTTTACATTATCGAATAACTCATCGGAACATTTTTTTACATGAATGTCTGCCAATCCGAAGTTTTATCATGCCCTCGTCGTGAACACTGAAATGTTAATAAACGGTTAACAGGCAGTGTTCATAGTGTAGGCCTATTACATAAATGCAGAAAGAACGAGGTAGTCGGAATTCCTGATTTCGTAACTTTAAATATCATACACACAAAAAAGCCATATTTGATGAGATTTTGTAAACAAAACTGGTGAGCTATAATGCGTAAAACGGGTGGCGTGCAAATGACACAATAAGTCCAAACGAAATTGCAACTAAAATACATACAACTCACACGCGCGCGCGTACGTACAAAATTTAACGCTCGTAGAAAAAAATTTATATAATCAGTAAAATTTCAAGATTTCACTTCGTTTGCAAGCAGGATAAAAACAGTGTACTTTTGTAAAGCTAGGGTAAAAGAAAGCTTGTCAAAATATGTATGGAAAACTGTTATTATAGAAGTATGCCGTTACACCATAATGCCACAAGCGACAAGCTATAATTTACCGTATTTTCTTTCTCGTCTATAATTTGTGGGTATATTTAACCGCTTTTCACGGAATAGGAGCCGTCAGAGTAACTGTAAAAAGACGTTATTTATTTCGGTGGATTGGTTGTAATAAATTTTCTCCACGTTGTATGTTTAGCAAAATCACCGTAGATGAATAATGGCATGTGATTTGACAGGAGCTTATTACACCAAAGTATTTTTATTATAGTGATACACGGACGTAAGTTTCTTGGTTTTCGAGAGATTGTTTATTAGATTGCTTATCGTTTGACACGCGACACACAAGGTTAGCCAAACAACCTTAAAACAAGGACAGCATCTCTCTAACACGAACTCACGTACATAGGTACTAAGCTATATATAATTCAGTATGTATAGCCCTAGTCTTGCTTGCGCCAGAACTCCCGTGTTGGCAGCGCTATTAAAATTCTGCATATGCCTTCTACCTGTGTAGATCGTTGCCGGCTGTACTGCTAGGATGCAGGTATTTCCACTCGATCTCCCGCTCTTCGTCAACGGTGTATCAGGTTTTCGAATTTTTCGCGGTGTTCGTGACTGGATCGTCCTTAAGGGCTTGTTCCTTAGTCTTTTTCAGACTGGTGCAAATAATTCAAATATTTTTTTTAACTAAAAGCTTTGAAAAAATTTTAGACAATGTACAGTCACAGGATGCACAATACTGTGAATGCATTTTTAAAAATAATGTACCATTCGTCAGCAAAACATATTTTGCTTCATCTTGGCTTATTTTCACGACAAAAACGTGGTACTTTGGCTGACGAAATCTAAAAAAAAAAACGGTTCAGTACATTTCAATAAATATTCATCTACAAATTATGACATGTTAGTGCCAAATATGTGGAGCTAAATTTTGATATGAGCATTAGGTAGCAATAAAAATATTTTCGAAATCACTGTAAAACTAAGGAACAAGCCCTTAACGCTGCGGCGTCGCTGAAACTCGGACTTTAAGGAGGCCGTCTGTCAGAACGTATTTTGCACGTTAGTGGCCTAGACGACACGGCACGCGCAGCATGGCTCACCCTAAGCCTCTAGGTGCAAGACACTGTAACCTGGTAAGCAGTATGTTCTCCGATAGCTCGCCTCAGTGGGGAGTGGACGTCGCAAATTGAGTTTCACGTACATCCTGTTAGTACATTTTATAGTATGCCAGTCTGAGAAGGCAGTTTTTAGCTACGTTGAAGGGCTTAGAAACAGCATGTCATTTTATGACGTAATATTTTACATGGAGGGGTACTGTTTACACCTACACCTTTTAAAAGATTCTGCGCCAAGAATTTTCATACGTAAATAGGACCAAAATCGCTTATTTTCTCCATTTTCGGTAGCATAAAATGAACCATAGAGATACTTAGTGGACCTTATATGGGTGTACACTTGAAGTATTGGTGGTTAGTGACAATGTGAGCACTTTTGAAGACAATCTTGTCTTAAATAATAATTTAAAAACATATTGCTGGTTGAACGCTACAACTAGATAACTAGATAGTTGGAGATTTTTAACTGTAACATAAACAATTAATTTTGTTATACACATAGTTATTTGTAAAAATGCAAATTTTTGTTGCATCAATACTCCTAATTAACGCGTTTATAAATATAAACAAATCAATAGGAACAATCATAAGGATAATGTAGATATCTGCAGATAAATTAAACTTGGAACAAATAAGTTACCTAGTTCTTCCACTCAAGCTGACGATATATTTATTGTGAATTCAGACGTTGACTGTTGACTGCGGTGCAATCTAAACACATTGACTGTTGCGTAGACATTTTGTTTGTATCAATAAGTGACAGAAAACATTATTAGATGGAAATAAATGTAACTATTGTTTCAATAGCGATATTGTTAGCCCGTACGACTTATATAGTTCTCTGAAGTCTATTCCTATTCAGACATTATGCATACTGAGTAGTTTTAGAATAATTTAGTAACTGCCGAATATGTGCTCACAGTTCGGCGGCCTGGACAGGCAACAACCTTAAAGCAACCTCTAGCCAGATGGTGTATGTTTATTGGCGAGATGAAAGGGAGCAGAGTAGGTATGGCTGACTCGGCCGCGGTGGTATAAAGAGAAGCAGAAATGTGCGCTTGTATCGATCACCGGGCCCTACGGGTTACTGACCGCCCCCTGGGCGGGCGGCATTAATAACTAGCATACTGCAAGCCTCTTCTCCCCCTTCCCTCCTCAACCTTCCATAACCCGCGGCTACTGGGAGTAGTGTTCCCGTCATCACAATGACTGTGTTTGCCTGCTCCACACTCCTTTCATCCTGAGTGAACGTGAAACGTTGCAGCTCGCATTGTGAACATTGTAATGAGATATACGTGTAATATATTTTACTTTCTTAAGGTCTTTTCAGTACGTATCTCTGGCAGCTGTAGCTCACCACTAAAATAGGACACTAATATAGTTAGTGTTCATTTACATGGATCTTAATTTTTCAGTAGAAATTGATAATCTTGTGACAAATTTAATACTGTAATGTGTTGATTAAATCGTATACATACTACATATAAATTTACATAAAATACAGTCTTTCTGTTACTTCGCTTATAATAAAACATTCTTGAAACCATGCCACCGTAAGCTTAAGAAAACTGAGAAATTAAAATACTATGTATGTATTACCTAATACTGTGTTTATAGGATAAAGTTTAACAGTTTCGTATCTTAAGTAAACAGTTGTTTATATTTGATCCCCAATTAAGTGTGCACTTTTTGAAACCGCTTTGAAAAATATCACTGCCAATTACACCATATAATTCAACATTATAGGTCATTCCGAATAAAGTGAGCACTAAATATTTAACCTTCGAAAAATATCACTAGCCGTTACTGCATGTAATTCAATATTAACTATAGCTGCTTTACTGCTGGTGTGGTTGGCAGCGTTTTACCGAATATAGTTCCGAGTAGTTTCCTATTTAAATACAACCATACAGAAAGAAAAGCAATTTAATACGACATAATTGTATTTTGTATCAGTAATAAACATTATTATCAAACTTATATAGGTTCCTACAGACTGCACAATTTATCTTACACGATCAAATAACGTATCCAAAGAGGTTAGACATTTCCTGTCGTTAGCCGTTACGCGCATAACGACAACGATTAGCTGAAAATATAATTTCAGCAGGGCTTTTATGAGTGCTCACTTTATTCCGAACCGCCTATAACAGTGGTGCAGCATTCTGTGTATGGTTGGCAATGAATAATCGAATGTAGTTTCACGTGTGTGTGTGTGTGTATATATATATATATATATATATATATATATATATATATATATATATATATATATACACACACACATACATACATACATACATACACACGCGCGCAATATTGAACATAAATTGAATTGAAATCAACGCATTAGTATTTTATTCACTGTATAAAATATGCAATATTTACATAAATTTAATTTAAATCAACGTATTAGTATTTTATTCAATTTATATAATTTTTGTCATCATACTTAGGCTCCTACCGACTGTACAATTTAACTTTATATACTCATAAACATAAATGGACGTGACCATCTCACTGTTCCGTCGGCGATCAGCACCACAGTACATAATTTCACGGAGATTTAGTGAGCTACCTTTGAATGAATGCGTAGTTCGCTCAGAACGTTTAACGATATCATGTAGCATTTTACCATACACGTAAAAGCTTCATAATATAACGTCTATTAATAAAATTGTCAAATTATCCAAAATGATATATATTCAGTGAATTGTTACGATTTACATATATCAAACATTGCATTTTTACTCACATATTATTACTATTATTATTGTACGTGTAATATTTACTTTCCGTCTGCCTTTATTACTTGTTCTGCATAAATGGAAATTAATATTATAATTTCTGTATGTGATTTAGGCTAACTAGTGTCAGTAACAGTTTTGTTTCTCAAATGTGACGTGGAACAAAGTACTCATTCATTTATTTACGTGTTTTGTAATTATAATTGTGACTACGTCCTGAGGTTATAGACAAGTGTATAATGTAACCAACTGCGTAATGTATGTCCCTATTTTATAATGTAGTAATCCTAAACAAATAATTTAGAATGAAAAGTTTGATTTTCTTAATTCATATGGTTCTTCACATATGTTCATAGTTTCATGCTTGTGTAGACTCGTATTGTAATCTAGAATACATATGACTGAAGATACGCGTAGACCTATTTCACTAATAAGATTTTGTTTAAATATTATTCGTTAAAGTTTTTAAGACATTTGCCACCGTAAGTCACTGCTGCAATATTGTCTACGTATGCATTTAATGAGCTAAAGTCAGTATAGAAGTTACCTTTGCGAAATTGGACACGTAGATATCAAATTAGTTTAATTTCTTGGTCTAAAAAACTAAATCATTATATTTGTTAACTACTGGTTCGTTGTAACTAATAGAATCATTTGTTTTCTGATGTCTGTAGGGGAATTTGTAACATGGTTACACTGCACACTACACTACAAATGTTTAGAGCGAACGTTTCTGTAATCGTCCAGACTCTATTGTGTTCTTGAAGTAAGAACGTAAAAGAGTGTTACTTACAATATATATAAGAATTGTCACTGTAAAATTAAAATATTTCATTATTATATACAAAGGACCAAGGACGTTGCATATATTTGTTGTTTATTAGGAGAATTAAGAAACTCGAAATTTATATGCGTATAGTAAATTGTAAAAAAAAGTAGTGGTTCAAAAATATATAAATATCGGTAAAGAAATTTCTTAACCTCACACTGAAACCCACATGTTTCAACTAAGATTATCACGTAATGTGCAAAAGAAGCAATTGAACAAATGTGTTGTTACGATGATTGTCGTTGTGTGTTGCAGAAGGAAAGAATATGGCGACGTCGTACGACTGCAAGTTCATCGAGACGTCGGTCGGCATCAACCACAATGTGGACGAGCTGCTGGTGGGGCTGCTGACACAGATCAGGCTGAAGCTGGAGAACCCGGAGCGTGCCCGCGACCTCTTCCGCAAGCGAAGCTGCTCTCGCAAGAAGAGTGGTGGCCGCAGCAAGTCGCCCCTGGGCGGTGCCAACTCCGGCCATAAGCCGTACCGCGGCTCACGTACCTCTACTAGCCTCAAGGTGAAGAGCCTGCTCGGCAAGGTGTGGGCGAGGGACTCCAAGTCAAAGTCGTGCGAGAACCTACACGTCCTGTGAGGAGACTTCAACGACTCGCGCTCGGACTGATAGAGACTCTACAATTGTCGGCAAGAGTGTTTCGTACTCCTTGTCCAAGCCACGTTATAACCCTTACTTCCTGTAAAGAGAGTCCTTCTCCTGTGAAGAAAGTTCTCCTCCTGTAAGAGTGGTTCCTCCCGTGTAAGGACAGTAAGGTGAATCCATCTTCTGTGAGGATT
Organism: Medauroidea extradentata; assembly: GCA_003012365.1. Taxonomy (NCBI): domain Eukaryota; kingdom Metazoa; phylum Arthropoda; class Insecta; order Phasmatodea; family Phasmatidae; genus Medauroidea; species Medauroidea extradentata. The sequence goes on along the minus strand of PNEQ01130873.1, from coordinate 141,879 downwards.
AGTCCTGGAAGTACCGCTCATGATAGTCTCCCTTCTGCGAGGACAATTCATTCCCGTATGTTTAGTTAGGGGGTCTTCTATCCTGTCAGTAAAGTACCTCTCATGTTAAGAGAGCAAGAAGTGTATCCCTTCTGTGAGGATAATTCTTTAAGGACAGTAAGGAGTGTAATTTTTTATGCGAGGAACATTCCCATCCTGTAAAAGAGTAAGAAAACTTTACTCCCACTCTTGTAATGAGAGTTCCCCACAGTGACTCACATCTCTCCCATAACCTCCTCAAACAATCATCGCAGCTAGCAAACTTTCAAAAGCCTCAACATAAACATCATGGAGCGATGGACTCTGAAGTCCTATTATTGCGCGAGCCTCGATGTTTTGTGGGAAGTTTCTTCTCTCCTCAACCTGCTCCTCTCCGACATCTATGTGACGCTGTGGTCGACATTATGTTGTCTCTATAGCCTCTGTGCCACGTGAACAATATGGACCCAACAGGGTGAAGTCAGTGCATCGTTGTTGAACCATTTGTATGCCAGAAGTACTTTGCACAACACCTCCTTAAAATAATACGGTAGTGACAGATATGAACATTTTTTGTGACATAAGTTATTATTTTTCCTTAAGCAACTAGGCAAAAATTTGAAGAAAAAAAATAATTATATTAACTTAAGTGCTTTTATAAGGTTTTTACATTGTTACTGAATTCGACATATCATACCCTCACAAACTGATACACAGTATAATATAATTTCTTTTTAGGCATAGAAGTGTGGAGCAATATTTTATATTATTCCCTAAATTATTTTGCATTACTTTAAATTATACACATTTGTGTATTGATTGCCTACGAGTCTTTAAACTACGGTATTTTTTTTAAGGGGGTGCCATTATTTTTTACAATGTTGCCACAAATAAAATTATGTGAATAATGTAAATAATTGATTACCAAATTTCATATGTGTACATAATTTTATTTTATGTACTTAGAAAGTTGAACCATAATAAGCCTCAAGTTTGTAATTGCACCAGTTTTATGTGATTTTACAATTTTGTGAGTACTTTATGCTAAATATAATCCGTAAATAGGCTACGTTCAAAATGATTATATCATCCATTTGTGAAATATTATTACAAAACCAATATTGTTCGTTATTAGTTCCTACTAACTATAACAAAACTTCAGGAAATAGGCATTTCAAGACTTTTGTTCTTAGTAACTTACACGAATTTACAATTTACGCACAAACACTTATTTAGGATTTGCGCGCCTTTTGTGTAATTATTATACAAATAATTTATAAGACCAATACCAATTGCCTTATTTGTATTTACATATTGTAAGTAAAATTTTAATTCTGCGTTTTCGTGTATCTCATTTCATTTTCAGTTGAATAAAGCAATTATTTGTCATATAATGTATTGTATTATGACGTCGGTAATTGTAGCTTTAATACTTTCATGTACTCGTTGATGCTTTCGAATACTTGGATGATAAACACGCCTAACGGTGGACGCATTAAACATAATAGTGACTTCTATATATGATACGCGTATTCCTTTCGAGCAATGCTGGAGGTATTTATTCTTGTTTGAAGTTAAGAACAGTAGATGTTTTGTATTCTAGCAATCGAAGCACTACCAGTTGTAAGTATATACTGCCTATCGTTGTTACTTGTTAATATAGTTTCCTCTTTGCCAGTAAATTTCTCCCAATTTTACCCTTTAAAATACCATGCAATTTTAACCGTGCACGCCAATAATTGTTATCACTTAAGTGTTTCGAATGTAAAATTAAATGTTCATGTTAAGTGTCTTATTTGACAATTTAAAGCAGCTTCATTATTAGAAGAATGCCAAAACTTATAAAATAGTTTTCTAATCAAACATGATCAATAACTGCAATCCTGATATGATTAAAAATGAATTAATTACTAACGGAGTTATTGAAAATTGTGGAAAGTGCTGAAACATATCCGCTGCTTGCTATGTATTATTGTAGCTCTATTCTAATAGTAATTATTTTATTCTAACATCAAAATAATAGTTGACACAATAATGGATTTTCGTCACCATATTTCGTTGGATAAAACTTTGAGCTGAACTGTTATTTTTTTTATTTAATCTTTAAAATAATAGATATGAGTAAGAAACAAATTAAATTTATCATACCTGAGTTTCCTGTTAGCATAAAAATTTTAATTAAACATTGGAAGCTGTCTAAGTTACGGTCGTCAACACACGAGGTAAACATAGCCATACGTTTGTTTTGTGTCAACATGTTATTTAAACGATTTTCAGGTTGTAAAGTTTATGAGCCGGTGAAAATAGATAATGTTCTTTTATTATGAATAACTGTTAGACTTAATTGGCCTGTTGTAATACCTTACTTGAATAGATTTACAACTTCTTTATTAACCCTAGTACTTATTATATTACACCAAAGGAAGTTCTTAAAGAGTGGTCACAATCACGATGTAAATTTAGCATGTCGTTCATCTGTAGATTATGTAAATGATCAGATTGAAGAAATAGTATAATTTTAACGAGTAGTAGTTCAAGGATAAACTAAATATCCTTAAGAAATATGTGATGCGAAAACTCCAATTTTTCACATTATGAAACATTTAGTATAGTAAATTGATTTGGGAATGTTTTTCTCATATCTACAGATGAATTTATGAAAAACATTCTATAGGGTCCAGAAAATAACTGAGTGTACATAGAGTTAGGTATTACTGAACTAAATATCCCAATGAAACCACTGAAACGTAAAACAATAACATATTTTGACCAAAGGTTTGGTTTCCACCATTTAAAATATGATGTGCCTTGTTTGCAAAGTGGTTTCAAAACATTTTCGCTATAGGGATTAATATAAAATTAATGAAAAATTACAAGTGAATAATTTTGTAAAAATTATCTCATTAGATTGGCAAATTCTATTTGGAGATGTCGATGATGTGTGTTCATAATGCATTGTTTTAAAGAAACAATATATCACAAAACATTTCGCAGTAAACATTTATTTATATCACGAGTTGACAGTTAAAAAAATGTTAACTTGATTTTTGTATATTAGCACTTGTAGCCTCTAGCATGTGTGTAAAGTATTTGCAAGATTTATACGAAATAACAATCACTAAATTGTTGAATAATGGTGTCAATACACATTTTAATCGCTGTACGTTTGTTGTAGATAATTATTCAGTGATAAGTAACTTGGTATACTATATATATTGGATTTAATACTTGTATATATTTACGATAGTATAAATTCTGCGCATTTGTGGAAATGTTAATTTTCTTATCTCGTATAACTATGTATTAGATTTCAGAAACTGACTTTCTATGAGCTTATTTAATGTATACAATCATAAACACAATTGTGTGGCTTCTGTCAGCGTAGTCTATGGTTCAACTGTACCTTAACTATATAATTTCAAATACATTCCTGTTCCAGTGTTAATTATGTGTAATTTAACTTATAAATATTTTTGTACCAATGTGTTTGAATTTAGCAGTATCACTGAATCTTCCATGATAGATTTATGTCCTCTATTTAAGTTATTGTAACTATTTAGTAAAGTGAATGTAAAATACAATGAATTCCCAAACTTAGCCCTTAGTTTTTTACATATTTCGTATTTCTATTTTAGGTTACTTAGTCTAGTTATTCTTTGGAAGACCTTTCATGTGTATGATAGTAACCAGTCGTTGTTTGGATATTTGATACGTATTAGTGAAGTTATTGTACATTGTATAGTAAGAAATTTTTTAAAATTTTGTGCACGTATTTTGTTGTTAAATGATGATGTAATAATTCATTCATCTGACATGTTAATGCATGATACAATGAGCCAAAGCATATACTTCCTTAGAGGTGAAGATAAAAGTTAAGCTCTTCTTCCGAACTGAATGCACTTTTTTAACATCAGATTTGTACGACTATCGTGAAAATGTAATTTAGTAGGAAATATCAATATGCACTGACTGTTTTTGCATGGAATCCGTAGCAATATCAGTTCGATGCAATTAAGAATATAGCAGTTTCGCTATACATTGTATTTTATAGAAGTTTTCGTGTTAAGTGTTTCTACACAGTCAAAATGATAATAATGTGTGCACCAGTAATATATCAAATAAAAGGTTAAATGATGTGAATTTTAATGTAAGTTGTTTAAATTGAACCAATGGTATTTATTTTACGTTTAACTGTATTTGTATTGTGTACTGTGTGCTCTTAGTGAGCAATTATTTTATAACAAAAGGAAAATATGTAAGCTGTTTTTGGCATTGTACAATACGTTTGCTGTGTGCATACATTTATGTAATGTATTTTGGTGTATTTTGTTATTTCACTGTTGGTTGTTCATTTATTTTGTATTTTTACATAAATAAAAAGTTTTTTTCGAAACAGGTAGCGTTTCTCAGCTTGCAAAGGGCACAAATAATCAAAATATTCCGTCAGCACTGTTTCAAGATCAGTTGATCTTGAAGTGTACGAGTTGTTTTAACCCTCAACGACTAGTTCAGTTTCACCCTCATTAGATAACACTAACGCGCTGTTGCGATACTTCAATCGTAATGAAAAATCTATGTGATTATCAGTAGCAAATTGTTGTCAACAGCGCAATAAAAATAATTTATATTTTATATTTAATGTTCATATATGGTGTTGATGTAGTGTGCACAAGTATATACTTCATTATTACAGTTGTATATTTCTCGCAGTGAGGTCACATGTCGCCCTCTAAGTTTTCAATATATATATATATATATATATATATATATATATATATATATATATATATATATATATATATATATATATAGCAAGTAAGTAAAGTAATGTTCTAACTTTTAATTTTTTGCGTATTAAAATCACCAGGAATAAGATTATTTCAATAAACAACTATTTTAATTAGATAACAGTAACATATTACACATGTTAGTTAATATTATACAAAACGCCTTGGGGTGTGTTAATAATGTTTCTCAAAATTATTTCACATTTACAAACCACAAAGTAATCAAACAGGCAGCCAGAATTTTACGCTACTGTCTAGTCAACACTGAAAATAACAAACAGAATTCTTAGAGGGAAAATGCGACATTGTATTGAAGAATAATCCTTCCATCAGTCATCCTCATATAGTTCGCTGGTTTAGAAACTTGTTTCATGCAGATTTAAACTTTACTTAATCTGTGTTCACGGCCACATCACGCTTACTGAAACTTGATTGACAGACGGCCAAAAAACAGAACGCAGTAATAAGAGCAATTTGTATTCCAGTGTGTATATTTTTTAGGAAATAATTTGGTAGACAGTAAGTAGTATTTGATGTCCTATGTGTGTTCTGTTGAGCGTTTTATAACCCACATACGTTCGGGTATTTCGGGTATATATTCAAAACATTAGTTATCGTTGTTGTTTTCGTGTGAATATGCACTATTCAAGTTCACTGTAGCTTCCGTAGAATACGTAGATATTTGGTGACCTTGATTTTCATCAAAACATTTTTAAAGACTATTAATATTCATTTTGTGGGATTTAAAAATTATTAAACGTAACAGTTACTTCAATATCAATACTATTGCACATAGATGTGCTCAAATATTTTCACGACCATGTGTATTTTATAGATGCACTAAGATATCGTATTCAGCGAATTTTATATGCTACGATTTGGAGATAATATGAGTAAAAAATGTTGTTGAATTTCTGTCGTACTTCTAAGGAGGTACGGACTGTGAGTGGTGTTTTACATTTAAAGATCACATTCTTCCATTAGACAGACCATATGTGTGACGCTAAACAAACGTTCAATAACGTGTTTTTTTTTGTTTTTTTTTAGGCCAAATGACATTAGTAAAACATTTTTTTAACTCAGTGACTTACGGCTGTCTACAATCCCAAAAACATTTTCATATATTCTGAAGAGAACTTTTTCCCTTTTAACGCTATGACTGAACACCGTGAGTAATAATTTGAAATTGTGTACGAAATAAGTAACGAAAATTGTTAACAGTTTAAATTTATAGGTCCAAGAAACTTTCTGTCACCTACACCTACTGTAATTTGGCGTCGTACATCACGTTATTATCTACGGTTACATTGACCAAGTAGACTGTCTTTCCTGGTATTTTACGAGCTGAATACTTGAATCAATAACTCTGTAGTATCGAGATCTAACATTCAACAACTCTTTCATTTCATATTACTCGTCTGGTATTTCGAATCAGATCCCCATACTAGAAGAGAATCCCAGTATTAATTCCCTTGTTTTACATTAATTAGGCATTCATTTTGTTGCCATGCTTTACTATAAGTATAAAAGTGTGTTATTTGTATATGACAAATATTTAAAGTTTGTCAACTTATTTACGTGAGGTGTAACTGCAGTAAATTATTTCTGTCATTATAAACAAAACATTACCTTATTTGTTTTTACTGCTTTACTGTCGGAGAAAGCCTTAAATTCGTAAATGTAGAAGTTGCAATGACGTCACCATGTTTGCAAAAGTACTAATTTCACCAATTTTACAAGCTGTAAAATTATACTACGATAGTGATAATTTCTTTAATTTGCTCTATGTTGAAACATCAAATTGTGCTAACTTTTGTAAAATCTAAGTGGTACTGCAATGATATGTCAAAAGTAGTATGATGAATATGATGTATAGATTTCAGTTTTTAAATTTTGAAAGTGGTGCTAATAACGAGTTCGTACATGCGTTTACTCAGCACATTTACACATTATTCTTAACAGGAAAACCAAATACTATATATATATCAATAATTGCTACGTGTTTACTGGGGAATTTCGTGGTAGTATTTCAACAGTTACGATGATACTTAAAAGCATAGGTGCTAGATAAGCTATTCAATGGAATATGCAAGAAAGTGTTATTAATATTTACTGTAGTGTTTTAACATCGCCTGTTCATATCCAAGCATTTACTTCTCGTTACTTGTAATTGAAAACAGACACCGTAAAAAATTGGTAACAAACTTCAATTATCAAGAAACCAGTCACATAATTCTAAAAAAACACCTGCCAGTAAATTCTAGTAGATAACCTGATATTTACATTCTTAATTTATATTTGATGTGCTATTAAAATGTAGTAAACACATGATGCCATTCATTACGTAAACGTCACATTGAAAACTACCTACAGTTGTACCTAATAGTACGGATAGATATATTGGTAGGACATGTTATTCATTTAAACAATATAGATATAGAATTCTACGGTAACGTTACTAGCTGTGTTCTTTTCAGTGTCCAAAGACTATTTAATGCATGAACTTGAGAACAAAATAAGTTTCGTTACACATGTGGCAATTTATCTCACAAAATAAACCGTACACCCTATTCCCTCCTATTTCTAGGCACACACCTACCAAAAAACAAAAACTATTTGCATGAAAAATTAACAAGAGACTCTTCTCAATGCGTAGTAAAGCAATCATGCCACAAATAAATAATAAAATACACCACTGTAATACACACTTTTATATTATTAGACTGTCACATCTTCCACTGCAGCAAGTGAATACGCTTTTAATATATAAGCCCAAGAGAACTTGTTATAGGCCTACCAATCGGTGATATATTCCGCATTACCTTTAGCAATGCCTGCCGCATCGAACATTATACCAACCGGTACAGCCATTCGAGAATTTACCGACTAGGATTGGTGGATTTCGCACCAGATTTGGTAACAAGACTTGTCCCCTATTTTATGTCCTAGGTCTTGTACTCCGCGTGACGACTGTGTGAAATATTATAATGAATTAAAAAGCGATGATGCCATCATGATCGTTAAGAAATGCGTTTAAGAGTTTAAAATCATTCGAATCGCTGTAAATTACACATATTCAAATTCCCAGCGACGACTTAATACTGATTGGAAGTAGGCCTATACTAAAAACGTATAACGTCACCAAAAGGAAAAAAATTAATATGCACAACAAATTATATTTATGTAAATACACAAATAACTATTAAAGTAACCATCGTATCCTTCTGGTGAATTTTTAATGAATCTGCCTCTAAAGCATAAACATGTTAGAAGGAGTGAATTCTGAACTTCTTTTTTGTTTTGAAACTTTTGAAAGCACATCGCAAAATAACATGAACAATTGTAAATCACGAAATACTACAGAAAATTAATTTAGGTAAATTGAAAGTACGTACTGAATATTTACGTTTTAACTACTATGCTACAAAGAAAATTTTTTTCGTGTTACCTCAGAGATATTAAATTTTTACGCCTAAACGAGAGCATATATCAAAAAAATGGCTGGCAGTTCTGTTTAAAATCGACTACTCTATATTGGCTGATTTTTTCAACGCAGTATATACCATGGCTTTAGCCGATTGCGTAGTTATAAAAAATCTCGTTAATTGATACTTTAGCCGAAACCGTAGAATTTCTTATTTTTCTTGTTTTAAAAAAAATTGCTATCAAGGCAAATACCAGTTTAAACAAAACTGCCAGACGGATTTTTTTGTATCTGCTCTCGTTTAAGTTTAAATAAAATTGTTATTGCAAAGAGAGTACAAACTAAAGAGTATAGATAGTAAGATATTAATATCATACGCTTAGCGCACCTGCCATTTGCGTCGAACGCTAGTGCGCCAGCTTCTAACAGGAAATATGAATAGACGATATTGGCTCACTCAACACGCCTCACAAAATATTGCACAATAACAAGTATGGAAGTAATATTTGCTACTACGTTCTGTCCCGGACAAGTGAGGGAAGTCTATTTGTTTCCAGGGTCGTCCTGCATTTAAAGCACGTGACATCAACATGTGAAGTGTTGCTCACATGCTTTCAACCAAATTTGGCCACCGAAGTAATAATAAGCTATTGTTTCTCATTGGAGTTATCTATGCTTTTTTTTCTCATGGTCAGCGATATCAACTTCTTCAGTTTAAGAATGTGGTACCAGTAACTTAACGTCAATCCACCACGGAGATACAATAATTAATCAGCTTGAATTGTCATTGGTTTTACGGTCGTACACAGTTGTACAAGTTTCTGAGATTCATCTTAAGAAATTCAAGGTCACCAAACGCCCCAAGTCACACCAATGAAACTGTTACAGAATGCTTTCCCCCGAAAGTGAATTCGGTGTACTGCCTGTTTATTTATGACAGTGCGTGAAATGCCTGTGGATGTTAGAGTCAGTATGTAAATAACTGTGGTTAAATGAACATTTCGTGAGTTTTAGGTTTCAGCTAGTGATAAAGATAGGTTGTAACACATGGCTACACGTTAGGACTGAATTGTAGGTTAATACGTATGGAATTTGTGATGGATGCGAAACTTATACAGTAACGTTTTGTAATAAGCAAGAAACACATATTTCCAATTGAATGCGTACATGATTGTATACCCTTAGTCGTTGTGTAATTTGCACTGATATGTGTTATTTCAATGTAATTTTCAGTATCCCTCTTACTTCTTTGTGAATGTATCCTTGGTTATTGTAACAAGCTATGTGTCAGTGTAAAATCATAAATAATGGTTCCTAGTTTTTGTTCTATGTCATTTATTCACCATTTTAACCAACAAATATTGTATATAATTTACTTAAAATGTGTCAGTAATTTGATTTGAATTTTTCCTTCTCTGTGTTCAAATTTCGTCACATAATGATATTCGCGTAGCTGTAGTTAGTGTTACCGGTAGTTCTATTGACAAATTATTTTTATATCAATTAAAAAACATGTGTGTATTTTTGTGTTCCTGTCAGAAAATCACGTTTATAGTGTTATACAGACCTACCAGTTTGTTTGTGTTGACTATTTTGTCTGTCCATGCTGTATTTATATCATTACGAGTTATGTGGTAATAAATAAGATTTCTTAATCTGCAGTTTATTCTTGTAACCGCAAGAGAGAATGAAACGAGACTATTCACTATCTCCTGCAATATACAAATTAGACTACCTATCTGTCATTCCGTTAAAATGTCTTTATAAAAATAATAGGCTTATACGTTAAGGTCGTTCTTAAGCAATGGCAGTGAAAGCACTGCATAGTTACGCCAAGTATAACCAAGGAGGAAAAATAAATTTTACTTACTATTTGAATTAATTATAATTATAGGTTCGTCAATTTCGCAGATATATTCTAGGTTAGGTTGAATGCCAAAAACGTTTACTTCACTATCGCGGATTTGATTGGCTGAGGGCTTTTATGACACTCCTTTGACTACTACAAGCCAGTAGTAAGTGAGGAAATAATTCATACAGTAACCGTGTTCTACTTGCTTGTACGGCTAGAAGTCAACGGATAATCCAGTGGAGCCAATACACGTATAGGACTCAGAAATATTTGTTGCTGCCTGATGAATCCACAAAACTGACGCACCTGTAATTATAACGTATTTATTTTAATATCGAGCTGATAAACCACGAGTTTAATCTATAAACTGCAAATAGTCTACCAAATGGTCATAGAAAACGTTCCGTATTACTATGACCATTTGCGTCGCAACAAAAAATTAAATTATTGTAAACGTATCGCCCTTATAACATATTTATATAATTCACAGTATTAGAAAAGGTTTTTTAGTAAGAATTTAGTTCAATAATAAATACCCCATGATCAAAAACTCATTGTTTTTAGCCTGGGAAACAACAAACATTTAAAAACAGTGAATTTGGAAATTTATCTCTTGCTTATTCAGCAGCAACCCTCAAAAATATATTTGCCGTGTTCTGCCCTGCTAATTTTCAAATGCCTATTTGTGTTATGTCAGCCCCTTATCACATCCTTATCTGAAATAACTGCAACTTTTTGAACTGTAGTGTTTTCGTACATTGACAAAATGCGGTAGGCATTTATTCATCGACTATTATTACGTTATTTTCCTTTGAATTATTTCATAAGGGTTTCTTTGATTTATACATACAACATTAAAATGGACTGTTATCGTCTAAACCTTTCAGTTCAAGTCATTATCAGTAGCATACGTAGGACTAATCCGTGTTTTTACAGCTGATTCCTGGTAGGTAATTCATTTACAAAACTGTTTCCTTTTAATGTACGTAGGGTATAATTTTTCTACGAATTATTATCGTGCACTTCGCTTGCTAAATGGAGGCTGTTTTAATACATTAACGATTACATTTTCTGTGTAATGCATTGGAGTTATTTACATTCAAACACATTTTAATAAAATATAATTAGAAGCCGGTAGTATTCACAGAAACAGATTTTTGTATCACTTAAGGGGCATTTACAATGATCCGTCGCGTCCGCCTGTCATCCGTCCGTCAATTTTTTGGTCCGTTCCGTCCGTCAGAAATGCTAGCGATTTACAATAACGCGTGATCCGTTCGTAATCATTCCTTTAATTAGCAACGCTAGCAATTTACAAACAGAAACCGTCTGTGAGATATAAAAAATTCCCTTAAACGGATTATTTATTTTACTGATTTTTAAAAAATCTGTAGATGCTAATAAATAAATACATTTTACGAGCATAATTATTTACTAATAAAATTACTTATGGTGTAATGTGAGTACGCATTTCTTTAAAAAATAATTTCGGTTGGTGTTCTAATTTTCCCGAACGCCAAAATTATCTGAGTCATATTTTAAAGTGAATTTAAGCGCCATCTAGCAAAACTTCAGAAATATTACATCCTTCTTATTAAAACAAAACCGTTAAAATGATGTACTGTTAAAAGGCTGTAATTTCACCCGTTCGTCCGTAAAAAGTAAAATCTTGGCAAGCTTTCGACGGACGAACGGATAGAATTAATCCAGACTCTTGATTGGCTGGAAGTCACGTGATATACTGACGGATGACGGACGGACGGGCGAGACGGATAGTTGTAAATCCCCCTTTAGATTTAATGCCGCCTGTACAATACATAACTGCAGCTGTGCTTCATAGATATTGGCATCGTGTTTTTGTGTAGAAGCGTCACTTATTCGGCTGCACCAACAAGAACTAGATGACTACATCTAACATCTGTGATTAGTGTGTAGAACCCCAAAACGCTGAGAGTTAAAAACATTCAAACACTGACCACGAAGCAGAGCTGCAGGTGTGTATAGGGTAAACTGACCATTTATCGTGGAAGCGTGCTGGACCCATAACCTTCCCATATGAAATAAGTGTATCTGGTCCAGATCAGTCCCAGATCTAAAATTGGTCGGATATGGCATCAGGGATAGGCAAATATACACTAATTCATATCTGGTCCAGATCAGTCCCAGATCTGGCCAAATTCAGATATGAGTTTTCTTCATATGGGTTTTAACCTGGTTGATACTTGTAAATAAAAACTTTTTTATTAACATTGCTCACAGTACACTCTTAAAAATTTCCGTAAATTCACGGAAATATCTACAGAAAAGTACTGTAATTTTACGGAAGTGGCTTCCGTAATATTTTGTTTACGAAAATATCTCCGTATTGCCAGCTTACGGATGTTTGACCGTAATTTTCCATAAATTCATGGAAATGTGTTTCTACAATTTTAAAGTGTATTTTACTGTGTTTCTTTAAAAAAAAAAGTAGTACTAATAATAACTATGAATCCTGAACGTCAAATACAAAAGTTGGCTCTTATAAAGTCGATATCTTACCACTGCATGGAACTCATATACTCATTAATTGGCGCTGTGTTTAAATGGTTTGAACATCTGCCTGAAAATTATAAGGTCGTGGGTTCGAAATCCAGCAACTTCGAAAAAATGTTCAGTTTACTAAATAGTGCGTCAGAATCTCGATAACTAATAATTAATAAGAAAATGTAGTATTTCTGGAAAACGGAGTGTTAGTAGATTAAAGAAATTTAAATTTGTTTTGCCGAAAACGGTTTGTCCGTTATTTTACGGAGGGTTTCGTTATCAAGAAAAGCTGAGTGTCCGTTACTTTACGAAGATTTCTGGATAATTTTTTGCTAGTACTCTTCCGTAATTTCTCGGAAATTTTTTCTAACAGTGTACATATTCTTTTAAACAACTATAATCGTGGAACAAAATAACCGACCTTCATCTTTTTACTTCTACAAAATCTACCAACCTCCTAGGATAAAATAACTCAGGACATGGTACAGTATTGCCTACTAACATGGAGGTTCCCAAAAGTAGTAAGGATCTGTACAAAGAGTTCACTCGGTTACCAACAGAGAGCAGGGCGTGTGTAGTTTCAGCGATAAGTGACCAATGTAAAAAATATAATATCACAATTTAAATGTTTAATATATTTCTGTTACTGAAGTTCGAAGTCTTAATATCACGAAGTAGGGTATGTTTACCATGTGAGACATCGAAACATAGCAGTACAAAAATATTTTCGCGAATGCTACTGGTTCTCAAATATCATTAATTTACTTGGAAGTTTCTGAAACTTCGTCCTGAGAGTATGTTACAAAGACGTTCGTAGTGTTGTAATGGCCAAACCACCCGCTTCTCACCACGGTGGTCGGAGTTCAGTTCAGGGTGTGTCACTTCCGGGTTTCGTATGTGAGATACGTATGTTAAAGTTGCTGTTGGCCGACGGATAATTTTTTTGGTCACTCCTGACTCCTCATACATTTGCATTCCGCCATTGGCTCATACTCACCTCACTTCAACATATCCAAAGCTCAAGAACTCGCATTGACTTGTACTCTAATGACAATATTTGCATGCACTGTCTCGGCGAAAATATTCTCAAACTTTCACTGAATTACGTTCTACATGCAAATCAAAATAATTCCTTGACTGGATTGCGTTTTTTTGGACATATACTCCATTGCGATGACTGTCAAAGAAAACTAAATATAATAGAAAACCAAAATTAAGCAGAGTATACTTTGGTCAACAGGATACATACACAACATAAAATTCCAATAAATGGAATCGGGCCAAATTAAACCAGGAACAAACAGAAAAAGAAACTAAAACAATAAATATCAAAAATCAAATAAGAAACCAAAGTTAACACGCGACACAACGATGGGACGAAACAAAAATACAGTAGGTATCAGACACGAACAGAAAAACAAGAAACGACACAACGATGAGCCGAAACAAAACACAATAGACGTCAGACACAAACAGAAAACAAGCAACAAACGACACAACGATGAGACGAAACAAAACACAGTGGTTTTTCCAGACAGGCAATATAACGACGTTTTGGGAACTGGAATCTGTACACGTCATCAGGTAGACACACAGAGTTCAGGAACACAAGTGCGACTGATGAGGGAACTGGCAGGGGATTCCGAAGTAACACAAAGTAGCTCTACATCTTCTCCTGTGACATCAGTTTGTACTCCTGTAGCAGTTTTATCAGTGACTGTGGAAATTATTATTGAGTGTGCACCTTATTCAGCGTGTTTGACACAGAAGTTTGTTTTCAAATGCCGTTATTAACATTAAAGTCAGTCATACTTTGTTTTAACTATCTGATGAAAATTTTTCTTGGGGTATAATGGCAGTCATAATTTCATCAAAATCTATTTCTGACGTAAAATGTTGGTACGAGTGGCATAATATTCATCATCGTTGGTGCTTAATGTACAATCTGTTCAGCCAGTTACAAACACTAGTGTGATGTCGAACAACGTTCAACACATAATTATTGCATATGTCGCTTGATATGTTATTTGCAGCCCTCAGTACGCATTGGAAAATAGATCCACCATCTGTTATGTAAAAGCAATCATTTTACATGAACGCATGGCCTTATCTTTAAAAATATTGTACACAGCAGCTTTATTTGATTTTCGTATATCTCATCATTGTATGGGGAGAGGGTATGGTCGAAGCTCACGTTCAAAAAATGGGTTTTAAAATATTCTTCGTATGTTAGTGAGATGGAAATACGTTGAAAGAGAAGCAGTGGCTCCATAGTTACTGTTGTGCCATGAAATGTAAAACTCTTGTTTGCTGTGGCCAACGATAACACTTCATTATTTAGCGAAATTTTCACTTCACAAAACCATTTCTCAGTGAGTGATGACATTGCGTGGAAACTAATTGTGTATGCTTCATGGCCTTTGGTGGTTTCGTCACAAACTACTTCAGTACTGATAGCCATTGTCTTGTCTGAGACAAGAAAAGGATGACATGCTTCCAAGTTGACCATTTCTTGCAAATAAAGTTGACATGATTTGACGTACCATTAAGTGGGTATACTTTGCACCAGAATGGGTAACTTGGAACCACCAAAACTATTTGTTCCTTTGGTGAAATAAAGACACATCACGACTGGGTATTTAAAAAATTATAATATAATGCCATCGAATACAATCACTTGTCTTTCAACTATCAGCATAGAAAATATATTTTTGGTGGTGCAAAGTTACACATGCTCGGTATGAAAAGTGACCACTAGCATGTTGGCATGAAATAATGGGACTACACTTACCATAGTGTCAACATGCAGCTGCCAGTTCACAATTATTAATGACATGATGAATGGTTTAATTAATGTCACTATTGTAAAGTACTGAAGCCATAGATGTGCAGTAACACTATTCTTCTCAAAATCATTCAGCTGGAGCCTGACGATTTTTTTCCTCAATGAACATCAAAACTTAATTCATTAAAAACCTTAACGATAGAAATTAATCTTGAAATTAATTAAAAATATCCAACGAGTTGTGCGTAAATCTTCTGTAAAGTTTACATCACGCATTACTAATTTTGCCATCGCTACATGAACCAACTTCTTACCATGTATTGCACATGCATAAGCATGACGAGTAAGCATTTCGTTGATGCTGTTAAGTACACAAACTACTCGCAGTAATTCTTTAAAGCCAATACCAACCATTGTATATCCCACAGCACACAAAACGACATAACCTCCCTAGCCTCATGATGGCATTACTATTCTGATTTTCGAATGAAGATGCTACCGTTTGTTTTACCTTCATATATAGTGGTTGGTCAAATGTCACCACACTTTTTTCCGATTCATTTCTTTGCTTTTTCTATTGCTGTGTACAAAGTTGTTTATACAGAATCGTATCTACTTTGAGGGATATTTACGAATGGAATGTGATCGCCGTTTCCTCGAAAAACATTCTTATTTTTGTCAGTATTTCCATGAAGTCATTCCATTCATGAACTCCTTGTACATTTTTCCATTACATTCACACAATATCAACCACAGAATCAACTTAATGGCTTACGTTCACCGTACAACTTTCAGATTCTGCAGACGAAGTGGCCAATATGCAGACGTCCTGAGCACATCAACAGACTTGGAAATTTCTAATGACAGTGTTAGTGAACATGACGGCGAAACTTATTACGACAATGAGAATGACAATGTGCTTGACTTGAACTACACCTCATGTCTTCCTAATGGCACATTTACACGGACTATGGATGTAGAAGAAAAGGGGATAGGCCTATCTGGGAAACCACTTTAAAACAAAACACGTCATTTAATTTACCTATATGATGGTGTGGAAATAAGTATCCTACTGCAGTGGTTGTCATAAAAATATGCATCCTTAAACATTTCAGAAAATAATATCAACAGCTTCATAGTACAAAAGCCACTTATAAAACATTATTTTCCTTATTCATCGACTTATTTTGCTTCAGTTACAGGTGCAAGAGGAAGGTGATTGTAAAACTAGAAAATTTAGAAGGGCTTACCGTGAAAACTGTGCATCCTACGAGAAAAATTAACTGGATCATTTTGGTAGGGAATCACGTGGTGCATCTTTTCTGTTCGAACAATTTCTTTCTAAAGCTTACAGATAGTAAGTTATTTCTAAAAAAATAGTCTTAGCCGACATTTTTTCAATATGCCAGCAGAAGCTTACATCATAGTAACTCTGGGCAATTCTAGTGTGTTAAACTACACACTTTATTAAATATCTGTAACAAAGTTAAGGTTTCTTCGAATTTTTACCGTCACTTTCTTTCTAATTTGGTTGCCCTAAAAATAATTATTCATGGGCTATTATGCGAAGTTTTACACATTAATATTAGCATTAGTACTCTGCGTCTACAGTACAGTGTCATTGAGCATTAACTTACTCGGGTTGTCTGGCATGTTTGAAGCGAAGTATACAAATCATAAATGTTAAAAATGCAAAACACGGTTATACTGGTGAACATTTTTCATACAATTTAATAATGTACTTTCTGTTTGTATAGTTAAAATATTAAATGTGAATAAATACATCTGGTTCTTCGCCGGTTTCTTTAGCATGCAGAGGTCTAGACTGTTTTCCCTATGCATTAAAAGTCGTCCTTACCAAGAAGTGCGAAAAGATGAAACTTCATCACTTGCCATCTTATTATAATATTAAATTCAGCACAGCCTTTAAGAGTCAAAACAGCGAGGATAACTGGAATTATCAACAACATCTTCTGAAATACACCTTATAGTGGTAGTAAAACTTATATGTATTAATCTTCTCGTCTTGAAACAATTCAGGTTGTCCGTGGTGCATTAGATTAAAGCATACATTTTAAAAATATTTGAACTTTAGCAAGGGACATACTTGGATATGTATTTGTCAAGGAAATTCTATGTAAAACTTCAAAGGTTGTTCTTGTAAAATATACCAGGTATATGTTTGTAATATTACAAGGTACTTTATAGCCTTCTACAGTACGTGTATTTGCAATGAAAAAAATGGAATTATAATTATGTTCTATTCTGATCATGATAATCTACTTACTGGTCTCGCAGCCTAGGAAAGGTATTGAGAGAGTGGCGCAGCGGACGTGAAATGGTATTTACTGCGCAGCTACTCGCCCCACATTACGCCTCCCAGCCAGTAAGAGGGAAAATGACGGAGCCCTGAGTGTGCCATTAGCAGGTTAGGGGCAGGAGGAGGAATTTTCCCCTCTGTGCGTCGCCACGACATTTCCTAGCTCACGTGACCAGTAACAGTTAAAAAATAAGTATTTCATGAAACTGTTTTGATTATTAAAATAATCAGTGGAAGCATCAGGATAACTGCGCACTTTATCACTAGACCAATTCAGCTTACATTCTACTCGCTCGTATATGCTTTTACTTATTTCATTATTTAACTTTGTTTAGTGTATAGAATGTGAACTTATATTAATATTAACAAAGATTGCAGGCTTTCGCGGCCATTGTCGTAATTTTCTTGGCTTTTGGGATTGAGCCGCGTCTTGTGTTGCTTCTTGGACAACGTTTCGGCAGATCTTGCAGCTGCCATCCTCAGGTCGATGCAGGATCAGCATCGACCTGAGGATGGCAGCTGCAAGATCTGCCGAAACGTTGTCCAAGAAGCAACACAAGACGCGACTCAATCCCAAAAGCCAAGAAAATTTATATTAATATTAATTTTATTCCAGCAAAATATATACCAGACTCAACATTAATTATATGCTCAGCTATGTTTTTATCTGTCTGGTGAGATAGGAGAAAAAGTTCTACTAACTTTGTAAACTGCTTCTTTGTAAGTACATATACCTTTCTTGACATAATAGAACGTAGGAATTTGCTGGGCTACAGAAACATTCATATTTACTACATTATTTTAAACAGTAAAAACTCAATCAAAACTCATCAATAAGAATTTCTTCAATTTTATTATTCCGAAACGTTCCAAACAAACTCCCTATCGTTTCTTTTCATTTTTTTGCTGAAATATTAACAAAAGATAAATTATACACACAACTCATTATAACCAAATATAAATACTCCCATGCAAAGCACTTTAACTTGGACAATTATGTGGTTAAACAAGAGAATTAATTTTTTTTCTTTTCAATTGGTAATATATTATAAGATCAGCTCAAAATTAAGACATTCAAAATACAATTTTTAAAAAAATTTCACTTCCAAACGTGACAAAATATTGCATTTAAAACTCGGAAGACGAACAAAATAATAGCCACCTGGACCACGCGTGTACGCCATGGAAAATTAGGACATTTACGGTTAAGTAAACACTTTTAAAGGCCCTTTGAACAGGCATTAAACACAAGGAAATGTGGTTTATTAATGTTCCAGTAGTTACCTTCTGAGAGCAACGCAATGAATATAACGTGTCTATAACCAAACGACTGAGTTTACATCAACAAGTTACAGAAAGATAGAAATTGGCTAATATGAAGAAATTATTAGAATATCCAATTTCACCGTAAACAACCTATTGTAATCTCGCACACTGCTATAATTCAGCAACAACGGTCTTCGACGTATATAAGCTGCCATGTATAATTCTAACAATTTCAAATTGGCCACCATCAGGTAAAAACCAATAGCATGTTACGTTTTTATTGCGGTTGCTAGGAGTGAAGATTCGTTTGCAAAAGCCTGATGCATTGCAAGTAGCCTATATGTAGGCTTAATTTTTTTGTTACTGCGGACGTTCTAAGAAAAATGCGCTAATATCTTTCTTGTTATAGGATTTTCTCAGTAAAGTAAGCACCCTTTAAGGCCTCACTATGTGTTTGTACATATTCTTTGTATCTTTCTGTCACTTTTTAAAACAAAAATTCTCATGTGCCAAAAACATTTTTGTATGGATTTCACTACCCTCAGATGCTAATTTCAAAGGCCGTAATTAAATATATTGACTGATTATCATGTATTTTAAAAAGGAGTTTAAATGAGTTTTAAATGTGAGGCATATCTTTATACGAACCAGCTGGCATGTTGTAATGCAAGACATTAGAAACGTAAAGTAATTTTGAATTCGACATAGTACAGTAACACTGAAAAAGGCATAAATATTTATAATATTTTACGTTAAACTTTTGTGGTATTGTGCGGAGTTTTATCACTAAACAAGTTCGATATTGAGCATTAGTGGTGTATTTACAATTTTTTTACGTACTGATACGAACATTAAGCTCGCGCAAATAATTGGCCAAACGATTTAATGGGAAAGCAACGGAAGTTTCCACAAAAGTATATCAAAATCGGTTTGTTTTGTAGTGTAACTGAGACTATAACGGTTCTAATATTAATGGCAAATGTTTTCCTTGCTACGTTTAATACTTGGTTTGGTTGAAATTAATTACATGCACATAATTAGACTCCTCTCAAAAATTATTAAAAATGCGTTTTTCTTTTCTGAATATTTTTTTTTTCAATTAAAATATTATCTACCCCCGTCCCATGTAACAGTATTATTTGCTGAAATTGGTCAAAGGTCCATTAATTCCAGTATTTTCATGTCACATTACCTGAGCTTTAAGATGAATGACATCAACATAAAATGATGAAGTATGATAGTGACCTGAAACAGCACAAGGAGAAAAATGTTTGGTTGATTCAATCGTACATATGTCTGTAGTAAACAAGCGTGTAACAGTTAAACCAGCAAAATATTTGGTTGCCTGGTAGGTATAGTTATCCCTAAAGGATGGTTTAGTCCTGTTAAACATACATTTTGTTAGGACAACAAAGCCAATACCTCGCGCGTTTCATATGTTGTTCAGCCAACAAAACTTTTGTTGAATCAAATTTATACTTGTTCGGCCGTGTACAAACATATATACAGTTGAATCAATCAAGCCTTTTTCTCTGTGTACGTATCAGCATAATACACAACTTGATAGATACCCTGCTATTAAATCCAGCTTTAAATTCTGGTATCTCACGTCATTTTTGTGCAAGTCTGGACTTCCGGAAGACCCAACTAACCATAATTCACGTCCTCTTTGTGCAAATATTGACTTCCGGAAAGCTTGACCAACCATGAGGATCCACAGAATGTTTGACACGTTCCATTTGTTCCAACAGTAATTGCTGTATTCCATAATCTTGCATCACTAGCACTTTCGCTCAGACGAGTGTTCTACGAGATTGATGCACTTGGGTTCGCTGCAACAGGTTTCTCTGAACTGGCAACGAGACTCACACTTAAGAAAGAGTAGGAACAGTGAAAAAATAGTGCCAGAGAGCAGTACTTAACTGCAACCGACTGAAAACAGTTTCTCTAATCCGAATGTCTCAAGTCCATAATTGTTTTTCACTTACTCGTCTGTCTACGGGAGTTATTCAACTGAATTGTTTGTGGTTCATACTTCTGATGACTTCCGTGACCGAATAACGGTAGGACATCATCGGTGGTTGAAAATCTTGTGGAGGCCACAAGTAGTGTCACTATTCTTCGAGATAAGTGTAGGTTACCATAGTGCCAGCAAAAAGAGGAAGCATTTAAAGCTCGGTTTCATCAGCCATATTGAATTATTTCATGCAAGTTATAGCTAAATTGTAAATAACTGACAATATGAAAATTGCGATCATAGCGTTTAGCTATTTACATTGCACTAGATATTCCATATTAACAATTAATATTTAATCGTATCGCCACTATCCAAAAACACACGTAACGTATTGAGTCAACTACGACATACGTATTATGTGTATATCAAGGGCCCCGACTGGCTGACCGATAAAATGCACTGTATGTGTTTAGTAAAGAAAACCAAGTATACAAAATTCAAAAAATTCTGGACGGTCTGTATAGTTATCTCAACTAGAATACATTAAACGTTCCGTTCTTAAAAAGTCTTCCACGGTTCTGTTTTGCACACTAAGGCCTATTTTTATAAAATTGCGAAGACGAGGATATTTAAGGGAGAGTTCTGGTTCCAAAGCTTTCTATACAGAAATGTATGACTTGCCTTTAGGCATTAATCATACTTTTAACTAATGCGTCATAATAATGTTAGGGTTAGCGCTTGAAATCAACCCGGTCTAGACTAGTCGACGACCTAAAGATGGCCCCTGAACGCCTTGCACCTACTGTAGATGCGAAGAGGCAAGTGTTGACTGAGGCAGAGGCTTTACACGACGCAAGATTTACTCTTGCGTGAGATTTCTCAAGCGAACTCTCTTGTTTAGATTTCAGAACAATGCTGTTCGAAATAAACTTTACACAGATATCTCGCAGCACGTTTTTTTCTTGGCGGGATACTGGTGATGGCCCTTGCCGATATTTAATGGCCATTACTTTTAAGGAAAATATTAATTTTAAATCCCACACACGGAAACAATCATACATTTTTTTACACGATTTCACGTACACCTGTGTTATTTATTCTTCCCGGAATCTACTCTAAATTAAAAGCAAACTGTTAATTATTACAACACTTCACACAGTTCCATTATAATTTACTGCATGAGTAATAGAAACCATCCTCCTGTGCGAGTTGACAAACCTCGCACCAAATAATTAAGACATACTCTACTTCCTGATTTATTTCGGAAAACGCGTTGCAAAAGAAATTTTTGCTTGATACTTGGTTTGATTTGCATGTATCTTGCGTAATGTAAAAACTGCGTTAGTGCCCGAGCGTTTACGCTTTATCGTGCAAAAAAAAAACAGCAGTCAGTGAACCGTTTTCAGTTATAACATAATTACTGTAGTATATATAAAAATATTTTAATCCGTGAAGTTGAAATCCAAGATTCTACTAATTATTTCTTATAAGCAGAGTCACGATTTTGCGGCGAAAAAATTTTTTGCACCAATTGGTTTCAATGAATTATGTGTAAGGAACTAAAATATACACTTTTCCATTTGATCACTAAGAATAATTCAAACACGTAACCCACGAGTCCTTTCGCTATTGGTCCTCCACTGTAACCTCCTAGAATTAGCTGAACTAATAATAAAGAAGCAGATAAACGCAAGTTGCTTCGCATGGTATCATTGTGCTTGTGAACAGACAATGGACAGCTGTTGTCTACACGAGTATAAAAGTACAGTCTGTCTCACAAAATAATTCACTTTTTTGACAGTTTTGAAGGCTATCATGTGCAACAATTTCTGCAAGAAATTACTTTCAATTTTGATAAATTACACTTTTTGAGAGCCAGCTAAATGTGCTTGTTCAAAAGTACTTCACGGAAATAGCTGTAGAAATAAATGCCAACACAACTGTCAAAAAATGGAATTATTTAATGAGACACACTACAGTACAGACGTTCTTGGAGGTTAGTCTACAGGCCAGGGAATCCGCGAATTTTTCCGGTATCTTCGTATGTTTATCTGCAACTTTGCTTCATGACTAGTGATTGGACGTTTAAACTCTCACTTGTCTTAGGGTTCTACTAGCAAATCACAAAAGTATAGTGTCATAAAATAACCTTATTATGATTGGTGCAGCCTAACGAGAAACGTGACGCTGCAAACAAAAATTAAGCAGAGTAAGTCACTGGTAGAAAATGGCGCAAAAATATTTTCACTAAAAAATTGTGTCTGTGCGTGTAAGGTATAAGTTAAATAATCCAAAATGGCAGATGAGGCTAAGACTTTAAGGTAACTTTTAAATATTTACGTGATGCAAAATAGGAAATTCACTATCTATGATGTTCAAGGTCAGACAACGAGTATTTCTTTATTGACAGGTACTGATGGGTCTTTTGCTGCTTCTGACATGGCTCTACAGAAACTCTTCTGTTAGACTTAAAAGCGTAAAGTGGTTGTAAATAGGTGTACCGTAAAATGGGGTGAATAGAGACGCTGGGATGAATAGGGACAAAAGTTGAAACAGATTCCTAGCTTAGACCTTAATATTAAATCAAATCATATTTCAATACAATAACTCTTTGTAAAAAATTACTAACTTGTCAACCTTGAGGAAAAACTCAGGTTTTAAAACCACGTACTGGAGAATTTGTGTTGAAATGTTGTCCAGATAAACCCAGCGGCTCTATTCACCCCATTGTATTGTATATAAGTACTTGGCAGACAAGAATTTCGTTATTTTGCAGCACATGAAATCAGAAATTACCGTAGCTGGCAATGATAAATCATCACATCTAACATTGATGCAAACTATACAGGAAATAAAGCCAAGTATGCAGACATGCTCCAGGCTTGGTTCTGAAATATTTGTGCAGGATTCATGATGAAATCTTGTAGCTTTGACATTTCAAGGTATTGCTGCAAGGCTTGTCTTGCCTTGAACAGTTCGTCCCGGTTTATAGCTGTGACGGGGGTAGGCGATGGTCAGAGGTGTGTGTTCTTGATGGCGTCCTCGATGAAGACGGGGTTCTGGAAGACGAGCTTGGAGGTGGGTTTGACGTCGTCGGGCAGGTCGGCGAGTGGAGTGTGCGGCACCAGCTTGCCCTCTTCGGAGCGGTCTACGAAGGCACCCAGCACGTCGAAGCGACGAGACAGCCAACCTCGCCTGAAGGTCTGCCTGGCCAGAGCGCTCACCGCCACGTGGGTCACCATCGTGCTCAGCATGCACAGCGTGCGGAAGGGGAACAACTGAGCCTTCTTCTCGACGTCGTACAGCGGCAGTCGCAGCACCACGGGGATACCCAGCCCTGGCTCACCGCCTGCTCAACAAACACGCACACATCGTATCACAACTGCCACGCTGCTAATATCAATGTAGCCGGATAATAGTTCACTGCGAAAAAGCTTGTAAACTAATATAGTTTTTAGTCTAGGTACTCAACAAGAATGTTGCGTCCCTTAAAGTGGTCTAAATTTTCCAAATACCTTAAGGTACTATAAGGATACATTTTTGTGAGCAGATTGTTCGGTGTGAAGCAAAATAACCTTCAAAGGCCTGTCACGTCTTACAAATTTTTTTACACTTCTACAAAAAAATCTTTGGAACAGGTAACCAAACCTAATTTCTGTCGTACTTCAAACTATTGTTGTAATAGGTGCAGTAATTTTGTTGTAAATATACAAATAATTATTTGCAATTATTTAAATGTTTGTAAATGTACAAACATATTTGTATACTTCCAAGCATTTTTTAAATTACAATTCTTTTGGAATGTAGTTTCAAAAAAATTTTTGTTCTTTAAGTGTATAGAGATACGGAAATTTCAATGGGGTTCAACGGCCAGCCGGTTGGACTCCAGTCCTGTGTACACTCTGTCCTCAGATATATTGGTCTGATCCCACCTAGTGATTAGTGGCTAACCCGTCCTCGACTGTTAACAGGTGGGATTGTAACCACGCCACGACTGAAGAGAACGTAATCTCTTTCCTGCGAGAGCATTCAAATATACCCGCCGTACGGTAAATTGATACGTTTAGAAACAAACTGTTGGAAAAAATTACTAGGAATAATTATATTATTACCATATAACTATGCAAGCAAATATAACAGCAATACAGACAGTTAAATAAATGAATTTTTATTGTCACGCGTCTGCGAGTGTGAAAATGTATCGTAATAAACATTTTAAGTGAGTTAAACATGTCTGTTATACGATAGTCGGAGGATGGTTGGGTTAGCATTGATGTTGTAGAAATAGTTCTTCGGTATATTATGAACAGCGGTTTAAATATTTGAAAATCGCTTAATTAATTGTGTACATACTGACTTCATTTTCAGGAAATTAAATTAAATGTATATTTACATTTAGTATGTATTACAACAAATTAGAGGTGACGTAGTTAAGGATGGCGAATGAACAACGTACGTCGGCTTGCAGTGCAGCAGTCAGCCTGGCAATGTTATTGTTAACGTTTGGCGGAAGGATACATGGTTGGTGTGAAAACAGATCCAAGCTAGAAGCAGGGCTTCCATAAAGTATCAAGTTACCGTACGGCGGGTGTACTCTCGTCTGTGGTAATCTTGTTCCTCCTGGTTAGGGCCATGATCTTTCATTTTTTTCAAACAATTGAAAATAACTCTAATATTTTTTAACCAAATGCTTTGAAAAAATTGAGACTGTGTAGAGTCATACGATACACAATTTTACCAGAGCGGTTTTTAAAAATAATGTACTGTTTGGTAGAAAAAATTATTTAGCTTCATTTTGGCTTATTTTGACAACAACATATGTGATATTTCAGGGGAAAAAATCTAAAAATCCGTTCGGTGTGTTGTAACAGAAAAATTCAGATACAAACGGTGATATATAAGTGTTAAAACTGCCAGAATGAAATTTTGATATATGTATTCATTTGTATTAAAAAATATATTTTTGAAACAACTGCAAAACTAAAGAGCGATGCCTTAAGTTCAAAGGGACCATGTACAAGATGACTGGCTTGCCACCATCCTGCAGGGTTCACCCACTTGTTCATTAGTTACTGTGAGTCGCTAGTTGTGCGTCTAATAATGTAGGGCAGTAGTTGTTTCCATGAAGGTTAGCTGTTGGTTCTGAGTCATTGGAATCAACAGGATTTAGTCCTAGGGACGCATAGGAATAAAAAACTATATTTTCTTAAATGTTTTAACAAAAGAGTTGTAATTATCTTCTTTACAATTAAATTGATAAATAAATGTGAGGCAAATTGTTACTTGATATTCTCATCTTTCATCAGTTTTAACTCCCTCAGAACATTTTAAAAAATTCCAGAGGATTGGCGAAAGTACCCTCCCTTGCCCCCCTTGCTGACGCACATTTTCTTAGTCATCAAGGACGTAACAATGTCCCAATCATGAAAGTAGTGAACAGGTGCAATAATTTTAAATCAATTGTCCTCTAAGTTTAATTAACGAAATTTTCTAGTCTCTGATTATGTATTAAAATGGGTTTCTTTACAGCGATATTTTTTCTTTCAGACTTTTTTTTTTCAGTAATGATATATTGAATTGCAATGAATAACTTTGGAAACATATATGATTCGATATTACTAAATATTTTTCCATTTAAAATTAACTCAAACGTACTTTCCTGTAAATAAATATATTTTAAAATAATTATATCGTTAGTGTACATTTTAAACAAAAGCGTTCTCTGCGGTAAATATACGTTACAGTGGTTCGTATTTAAAACAAAAATTTTCTTTTCAGCAAAAAACAAATGTGTTTTTGCCAACAAATTTAATTTGAAGTATATGCGAATTCTACTTCGCATAAATCCACTACATTTTTAACAGTTCAGAACGTCCTTGTTTTTGTATGTTAAAAATGGTTGACGCAATGTAAGTGGCAAATATTTTCTTTTAATATGAAGTTTGGAAGTCCTTTACACCGTACGAACTTTAGATATTGTACTGCAGTGTAACTAAAATTACATCATTCAAACAGTAAATTTCCTAAACTGACTAAATTTACTTAAGTTATACGAAAACGTAGTGAGATTTCATTCGCTGCAATTAACAAATCCTTCGGTATTCTTCAAAGACAGTTGCTAATTTATCAACAAAAAATACTAATATGGCATGAATAAAAACCGTAAAAGTCAAGTCACGTATGCCTACTATATGTGAACGGAGTTTGATGTAATTCACAAGCGTACTATTTTTAAGTAGGCTAAAAATGCAACAGCCCTCGAAATTACGTATCAGTTTCGGTTAAGTGAGATAAATTTCAATAACCAGAATCATTGTTCAATTCTTTGGCCTAGATTCCTAAATAAATTGACATAAAAAATGTATCTTTCCTAATATTTGTACACAAAGTTAACAAATAGGTATTTAGTACTGTAATTTATTGTTTTGTGCCAATTTCCAAAAACCTGTCTGGTAAAACAAACAAGGATAAACTTATCGGAGGAGGAAGATCAACAGAGAAGCCTTACTATAAGTACATGAGTGTAAAATAATTAAACGATACTATTAGTTTTAAATGCTCCTAGGAAATATAGTGATCACTTGTATTTTTGAAAAGAACTGCTGCCATCAATAACTATACTAAAGGTAAGTAAATGTCTTTACGCAGTTGTTCCACCAGCTTTGCTGCTATGAATAATATATCTATAGATATAAAAATGAAAGCTGACTGACTGACTGACATATCAAACTGCAGCCCAAACCACTGGACCTAGAACCGTGAAATTTTTTGTGGGGGTTCCCCTCGGGTCGTAGGCGAGCACTAAGAAGGGATTTTTTGAAATTCTACCTCTAAGGGGGTGAAAAAGGGTGAAATGTGTGTCCGAAGAAACGTCGATAGAGTTCGAACCCGACGGCCTATCATCGTGATTTTTACTTTAATAGGATACTCGTAAAAATGTATATTAGCCAATTTAAGGATTTTTCGAAGTTCAACATTTAAGGGGGTGAAAAGATCTTAAATGTGTTTCCAATCAACAATCGATATCTATCGAACCCTTCGGTATAGAGAGTTGATATTCACTTCAAAATATTGCTTACGTAAATACCCAAAAAGTAGTTTTAGGTTTTTTGAAATTCGACCCCCAGGCAGTAAGTTTTTTATGAATAATCTATATCTTTGAAATACAATTGGCTATCCTCGTGATTTTAATTTTAATTGGTTACTTTTACAAATGTATATGACAGGACTCAAAGACGTTTCGAAATTCTTTACTTAAAGGGGTGATAATACGTGAAATGTGTTTTCAATTATCTTTCCATATCTATCGAATCAATTAAGATATCGAAGTGCTCTTTGCTTTAAATTGGGGCTTTTGTAATTATCCCAAGTACCATCTAAAATATATTTTCCGAATTCGGCCCTAAACTGGTTAAAAGAGGGTTAATATGAGTTTTCGACTCACATTCGATATATATATATATATATATATATATATATATATATATATATATATATATATGTATATATATATATCCCATAGCTTTTTATATAGCGACGTGATTTTTGTTTATGATTGATGCTTACTCAAATACCTAAAAAGTAATTTCAGGAATTTTCAAAATTCGCCACCTAAGGACGTGAAAAGGGGTGAAAAGTGGTGAAAAGCGTTTTCAATTAATCGTCGATATATCTTGAACCCGGCGGGCTAATGTTGTGTTTTTTACGTCCACGAGATACTAATAACGTATTCTAAAACATGATTCAAGGGTTTTTCGAATTTTACTCACTTAGGTGGTGAAAAGACCTTGAATGTGTTTTAGACAAATCCTCGATATCTATCGAACCCGTCGAGATATACAATCAATTTTTGCTTCAGGATGATGATTACAGAAATTATCGCAAAACGGTTTTCACATTTTTCGAAATTCGATTTCTCAATACTGTGCAGGGGTGATACGTTTTTTTTTATTTTATTTTTTTTTTTATTTAGTGAATGATCGATTTTGATTCGACTGAACGGGCTAGCGATGTGATTTACACTTCAGTTGGATACTTATACAAATGTCTAAGATGTAAATTTAAAATATTTCGAAATTTGACACCCAAAAGGGTGAAAAATCACAAAATTTGTTTTCCATCAACCCACGATATCTATCTAACCAGTAGCGATATTGAGGTGTTGTTCGCGTCAGAGAGATGCTTACGTAAATATTAAAAAATATACACGTATGTAATTTTTTTCTTTTTAAGAAACGTTATAATTAGAATAAAACTAAGTTGGTCTATATTCAACGAGGACGATCCGAAAAGCAGGAACGAGCAGCGAGAAAAAACCTAGGAGTTTCACTCTACAGTAACCTATCGAGACGTGGTGTTGAACAACCTTTATGAGCCCAGGACACAGATATTTTATTTTTCATGAATTATTTCGACGTTACGTGACGCAGTTGTTTGTTACTCAGGTCTAAATTCCGGGAGGTTCTGGGCTCGAATTCCGTTAAAAGCTGCGTGAGAACGTTCAATTCTGACACACAAAAACTACAAGGCAGATCGAATTAGTGCAATTTACATGTAGTCTTTAAAAGGGGTAAAATTGCAGTTCACTTTCCAACTTAGGTTCCGCTTCAATATCAGCTGACATATCGTCGGTATACTGCCGAAGTGATTGAGTCATAAATGCTATTTCGTTTAAAAACAGTATTAAATTGTAGATATTAACAAATATGTGGTATGTTACTATACTGTGACACAACAATACGAAACGACGAATAGACTTTAAACTTGGGTAATTGTTCGTGAACAACATATACATATTCCTAGCATTTTTATAATTTTATCTCATTTTGACTTTGTCACTTTTGGCAGTAAACCGACGAAATATCATCTCACTAATCTCTAGTTTGGGGCACCAAATACGTTTCCGCGAAACCTTTACCCACTCAAACTTTGTAATGGCTATAAATTTAAAGTGAAAATTTTGAAAATATGTAATTGAGGGCACCATTACCAATGGTTGTGCACAGGGTAAACAGATGTTTTTCTTTCGATTAACCTCTTACCTTAGGTGTCTGTAGTTACCCCACAACGTCAAATAGGCAGGGCTATAAATAAGACCCAGGTGAAGTCGCTGGCAGAGACAAACTTAAGACTGCTTTTCGCGTGGACAGCTATAGCTACTTGTCCTGCTGCATAATTAGTTCAAGTTGGACATTCTAACACTTGATGACTGAAGTACCAATCTTGTGTACAAAGAGGTTTTTCAATTAAAGTAAATATTATCAGTTACGAATAATACTTGCGAGCAAAGCCGCGGGGGACTGCTAGTCTTATTATATAAAATGAAGTGTCCTGACACACTCACTCACTCACTCACTCATCAACGCACAGCCCAAACCGCTGGACCTAGAACCATGACATTTTGACGTCAGCTTCCACTTGCCCCTCAGGTACCTACCAAGAAATGATTTTTCGAAATACGATAATTAAGGGGGTGAAAAGGGATGAAATATGTTTTAAAAGAATCCTTGATATCTCATTAACCGGGAATGCTATCATAAATTTTTTAACTTCATAATATTGCCCAAATAAATGCATATTCAGAAAACTTTGATTTTGCGAAGTTCGAAAATTAAGGGGGTGAAAAGCCGTAAAATGTGTTTTTCATAACTCCGTGATTTCTCCTAAATCATTTCAGATAGTGAGGTGATTTTTTTTAATGATACTTAAGTAAATATCTAAAAAGTACTTTTACACTTTTTTCGAAATTCGTCCTTGAAAGTTCTTAAAAAAATATAACGTGTTTTTGATATTAATCCCACTTATCTCCTGAACCAGTGGAAATATTGAAATGGTTTTTGCTTTAAAATAAATCTTACGTAAATATCAAAAAAAGTAATTTCAGGATTTTTCGAAATTCGTCCTTGAAAGCTGTTAAAAAAATAAAATGTGATTTCAAATAATCATCTGTGCCGCTTATATCCGTTGAGACATCAAGATGATCTTTTGATAAGAATGAAGCGTATGTAAATATCTACAAATCTAATTCAGAGTTTTATGAAATTCGAAAATTAAGTAGGTGAAAAGCAGTAAAATGTTACAGTCTCCCGAAAAATGAGAATGATCACGGAGAAATAATTCAACAGTCGTTTCTTTTTGCCAACCTACTCATAAATAAAACCTCTTTGGACTGTAGCCACTACATACGAAAGAGTTATCACGGCATGCCTTTAACATTCACTCAGGTATTGTATAAAGTTCGTGGTGTGGGAAGGGTGGTCGTTACGGGTTCGTATCCCGTGCAAGACTTTGCTATGGGAATTACTATGACATCATACGAGTAAATTGCGCGCGCTCTTTACACTGAGCTAAGACAATTTATTGTTCACTGTTACTGAGTACGCTAGCTGTTATGACTTCATCACATATTTTATCGAGAGTTGCTGTTTACATTACATAATTTCACGCTGGCAACGCCGCAACCGGCCGGCTAGTTATTATATAAAACAGAATGATGCCTCGTAAGGTGAGGTAAAATATGAGGCCTTACCAGTTGTTAGTAGATATTTACACAATAACTTCTTAAAAACGGTAGACGGGTCTGTCAGTATTGCTCGCCCACAAAATTTGGATAATTTAAAATTAAAGTTAATTCACTTTACCAAGACAGTTAAAACCTTACATATGCAACGTCACTAACTATTAGTTTGGACGATCACCAGACGGAAGAAACAGGCATCAATGCTATCGGCTTAGTAACGTGTTTTTGTCGCACAGAATGGCATTTCCTGAAGTAGAACTATTGTATTTCAGTACGAAAGAGTTGCAAGCAGAAGTACTCAGGTGTCTGTAGTAGCCTTGATCCGACATATATCCTTCTTACTAAGCAGATGCTTCGAAACGCGAAGGAGGAAGGGGGTGGAAGGACAGTCCAGAGAAAACTATGATCATTACGCTGTCAGTGTCGTCCAGGTAGCACTCGCACATTTGCCGTCGCCTCGAATACATTACTGTATTTCCTATTATTTCCTGTGACTATTTTCAGAAGTAGATATGCCACAAACGTCTTCAGGTTTGAATCTTTTAGTTATTCCAGCTGCTTTTTCATTCCATCAATTCATGCTATCTTTACTAAATGTATAACACAGAGCATGAAAAATATACTGCATCAAGGATATTTGTTGTCATGGTTGCCATCGCAAAGGGCCTGAACTATAATTCATACACCTGTATTCGAATCCTAGGTAAGCTATCCGTGTTTTAACAAAAGTGTTACGTAATTACTAAAAAAAATTCAGTAAAATATTAAGATCCCTATCGCCATCCCATATCAATGCCTACACAGTAAAAAAAAATTGTACATTTACAAGGAAAATCTTGAAAACTAATATCAGAACAGTATCAGTCAGGTAATGAGACTTCCGAAACCTTTAAAAGTGGTTATAAATATTGTGAACACCTTTAGGAACTAGTAAAATAAATGGTAATGAGTAAATGTTTCGATTTGAAACAAAATAAACATTGAAGACCAGACAAAGTTTACAAAATATTTCGTAATTTTACAAAAAAAAATTTGGAAACTAGTTTCCAAAAAAAAAATTTTTTTGTAACTCTACAAACAATTGTTGTAAAGTGAACGAAATTTAGCAGTACATATACAACATTTGCCTGTAGATTTACAGAAATGTTTGTAAATATACAAATAAATTTGTAAAAGTACAAGATTTTTGTAAATATTACAAAACATTTTTGTAGTGTTACAAAAAAACTTTTTTGGAAACAGGTTTCCAAAAAACCTTTTTGTACAAGTACAAAAATATTTTTACTGTGTAGTAATGAATAACTGCAAAATTAGCTTGGTCGTAAAGAAAATGTTTGTTTAAATGTCAACAAAGTTATTATGTCCCCATTAAAATAGTTAAAGCTACGTTGGTAATTTTATTTTATTTGCAACAAAGAAGAGAAAATATTTTCGTTTAAGAAAACATTTTGTAGAGGAAATTCATTAACACCGAAAATAAATTTTTCAGTTTTTCTTTGCAGTACGATTAGATTTATTTACCGCAAGCTCATCAACATGTAAGAAATATTGCAAATAAATTTTTTTTCCTGTTGTTAAAGATCAAGTTACGTTATAAATAAATGCTGTTTTCATGTATCATGTTATTTTGGTGTCAGTAAGTAGCTTGACTGAAAGTACTTTAGGCTTTGTCGTAACCATACAGAAAGAACAGTTTTATAGTGGTAACAAAGTATCTGGTCAATATTGACCCTACCAAACAATTTGTGGTGAACATAAAATATTTCGCAATATTCACAACACTTTTTTGTTGGTAAGATTATTATTTTGTTATCACAAACAAATAGTTTAACGAACACTGCAAAATATTTGGTGTTCATCACAACATTTCTTGGTAGGGACTAAAATGACAAAATATATATTTTAGCCACTACAAAACAATTTTCTCTGTGCGTGTAGAAAATTACGATAAAATTTACGTAAATAACAAAAATCAACTCACACAGCAGTCTCATCGTCAGTCCAACAGCATAGGAGGAAATGCAGCCGTAAGAGTTGACACCGTTCTCCCAGTGGACTACGAGGAACAACTGTGGGAACAGTATGACGTAGACGAGATCCGAACACAGGAACCTGAGGAGCAAACCATGACGAACAAAAGTGACACAGACGTGCATGGTACGATAATACTGACCACATTATCCGTATCACACTGTAAATATTTATGTACTCGCTACGAACGAAAAACAATTTGTTGTAAAGAAGAAATTATTTTTCTGTAATATAAGTGCTCACTTTATAATACTCAATATTGTGGGTAGTACAACATATATCGGTTTTCTGCGAAACACATGGGAAATAATAAAAACATTGTTGTGTAATTTTTAAGGTTTATTTGTTTGTGTCAACTAACTATAATGGTTAAACATACTAGCTAGCCCTATTGGATCACAGTAAAAACAAAACTGCTTGTTGTAAACGCTGCAGTGCTGCAACGACTAACTAGAAAAATATTATACATGACTTGAATATTAGGCAAAGAAAATCTTATGATAAGTAGTTGATTTGAAATGTACGTAATTATTAAGATAGCAATCAAATATGTGTTTTATTTAACGCATTTTGGTATATTAGAGCAGAATTCAGATTGTACCAAAATGGCTTTTAGCTGAAGACACTTGCGTTCTGAGACCGTATTTCAGTAGTGTAGTTATGGTGAAATAACTATCGTTTTTTTTTTAATGATGTAGGTGAGTTACAAATATGTCTCACATTTGGAGGAGGGAAAAATATAAAACCCAAAGGTAACTATACGAATTAAATAATTTAGAGTAAAAGTAAATGTATTAAGATATAGCATTACAGCGTTGTTATTTCACGTAAAATTATTATTTAAAAATACAGGCATTCAAATACATGCAAAAATTTAATTATATTCAAGAATTTTTGTTAATACAAGCACTGTTTACGTGAATTAAGAAATATGTCATTCTGTAGCTCACTACATTTACTTTCACTCTAAATTATTTTGTTCGTAACGTTTGAATAGTTTTTACTTTTGGTAAGTAGTGAAAATAGTGAAATCGCTTCTTTGACATGCGCTTGTACGAAAACTATGGAACCAAAAAATATATCATTTGCAGAAAATTACTATAAATGTAATGAATAAGATATGAGCAGTGTTTCGTACAATCATAAAACGCATACATAACTGTAGACGCCTAAACTTATCAGACTACAACAAAAAAAATAATAATAAATTGAACACCTCTTTAAGTGCAGCGAATTAGTTAAATATTTCCAGAAATTTTTTGGATTTGCGTGAACATAGTTTCCGTAAGAAGCACGTGGGTTACATTACAATATTATTTAACAACGATCTCCCGACTAATGGACGTATCGTGATTAGTAAGTGGGTACGTATACATTCAGTACTAATCGCAACTAAAATTCAAACCTTACTCCCATTAATGAACTAGTTACAATGCAATTAAGCTGTGCCTTCCTTGTCTGCACGCTGAATCGTATACATGGAATGTAAGTGTAACTCTCTTAATATTTGTAAATTGGATACTACTTGAAACGATTCTCTTAGACTAGATGATACGTAACGATCAAACACTTGTGTAACTGTACTTTGAAAAGTCTTTAGCTGATGGGAAGAGTTCTGGAGTTCAACGCCAAGAGTTGGAAAAAGGTTACATTTTAAACGCCTTATCCGATCTGGACAGCAGCAACCTTATCACTCTCATTTACCAATGTCTTCCCATCATCTTTCCCTCGATCTAAAGTTATATAAGAGTCTAGGAAATTACCTCGCCCCTGCTCCAGACAAATGTTGATATTCAAATTTACGAGAAGTAGTGTGGGAGAGTTATTTTTCTTCTCAATATCATATTACAATTTTAGCGTTCATGTCTATAGTATTTCTTAAAATACGTTCATCAAACTCAGAACCTGTAGCTTATCCACAGAAATTTTGTTATTTTCTGTGATATGAATACCGTAAATCAGAATTACTCTGTATCAGCGTGGTAACTTTGCACCTCTTTTCGCCGCTCGCTATTATTTTCTGGGCACCACTTTTTGAAAACAGTACGAGCTGTAGAACTTTAGAGCCCACGATTTTTGGTGAAAAGAATCCTGCAACAATTTGTTTCAGTGCCTTACGTGCACACCTGCAGCTCTGATTCGTGGTCAGTGATTGGCTGCTTTTAACTCTCAGCGTGTACAGTTCTACCCGCAAATAACATACGTGTGGTGTCGCAGTAACCTTGTTCCTGTTGGCACATGTCAAATGATCCACGCCTGTGGAATAATACATTCTGCCAATAAACATGAATCAGAACTGCAGGTGTGCACGTAAGGCATTGAAACTAACTGTTGCAGAATTCTTTTCACCAAAAATCGTGGGCTCTAATTATTATTTAAAGTTTGCCTACCCAGGTAACAATTAATAATTACCACATATCAGAAAAACAATCGGTTTGTTTGGTGCAAATTTACCCCCCACACGTGTAAAGCAACGCCGGTTTACAGAATAATTTTAAGTATTCTAACTATAGTAGCTTTATATTTACGTAGTATTCGCTTACGTAATGTGCAGCTGCCAAGACTGTCATGACTTGATTGCGAAGTTATTACATCTTGTATAACAGTTCAGCATGCGTACTTCATATCATTCAAGGTTTGAACAGTGACTGAGTTAAAAAAAAAAAAAAAAAAAAAAAAAACGAACAGTTTCTCCTGTATACAATATCATTTAAGTTTATTAAAGCTCACTGTACTTTTCTTATATACGAATAAGCTTGTTAAATAAAAGATATTTGAAAATATCACGTGGTTCTAACTGAAAGAAAAATTTTGAAGGAAGTTTTCCCCGCCAAATGATTCTGCAGTAAACACAGAACAGTTTGTTGGTGACCATAATGTTTTATTGGTGACAGTAAAATATTTTTGTGATGACCACAAAAGTTATTTGTTAGGGCGATTACCAACAAAATATTTTAAGGCAGTCGCAAAATATTTTTTTCTGTTGTGAATAGGAAAATATCGCACTTAACAGGCCAGATCCAGCAGGTGGCCACAACTTCACACGTATGACCGGATTCAAAACTTAATTTATTGCAGATATGTCTGAAAGTGAGGAGAAAAATTTCACACCATTGTACAATATACTTAGATATACGCATGTTTGTTGTTTGTTTCAATATCCATCATACGAATTCACATGTTCCGGACACGTGACAATTTTTTGGGGTTTTGCGGAAACTACAAAACTAGACCAATTCGATTTTTTTCTAACAATTACAGCAAGCACAGGTCTTAAGTTGAAATGGCGATATATATATTTGCTAGAACGTTTGAGACAAGTAAGTACTGTCTGATAAGTAGAGCCCCGGAAATTTCACGAATTCATTTCAAGAGACGCTAGACTCTCAACTCCTCTACACGAAAGTTAATTTTACTACGGGGCTGATTATTGTAACTCATCCTAAGAACTCTAGAGCAATGATAAACACCCAAAGGTTTTCCGCTCTACCTTGTCACATGTACAACCGGCCATTCACTGGAGCAGCAGCCCAGTGCCGGATCTAGAGGGGGTGCAAGAGGTATCATGTGCCCTGGGGGGCATATCAAATGAGTAGCAGGCTGGCACCGTCTTGTTTGAGAAAGTTAGAACAGAAAAATAATATTCGCCTAGTAGAACCTAATTCGGTTATTAGTGAAAGTATAGTCCATTTTTGGCTGAGAAAAGAGTAAAGTTATAGTGTCGTGTTGCAGTGTGTATGTAGAATGTTCATTTCTATGCAATACCTGTACATTAAATTGAATTTACGATATATCTACAATTTTGAAGTACAGATTTTTTGCATTGCAATTTCTAATTACTATAAGAAAATTAATATTACTGCAATTTTTTTAATACTTTACTATGTATTTTACTTGTCTTGGGATGAATAAAGTAGGGGGCGGCGAAAAACAACTTCCCCCCCCCCCCCTTTTTACAAAATTGCCCAGATCCCATTCTGCAGCAGCCAATGAACAAGTAGCTGAAGACAGAGTGTATACAGGCATGTGGAGTCCAGCCGCGAGGTCGTTGAACCTGCAATATTTCCGGTTCCGTACTAATAACGGGAGTCATGAATGAGATCAAAGTTGTGGTATACTTACGACAGATAGTAGATGGACTCCACAGTGAGAGCAATGACTGCAGCTAGAGTGGTCACAACAACTATAGAGCACCTCAGGATCCACAACACCTCGATATCGGATGCCTGTGTAAGCATAAAGCACATTATTTTACGCTCTGGTTTTTAGACAAAAGTGTGATTAGAGACATGTCATTCGTGAAACTCTAATATGTCGTATCCCACAATGCTGAAGTTTCACTGAAAACTATTTCCAAAACCAATCCGGAAGAGAGAACATTTTCATTTGCATCGAAATAAATCACGATCATTTTATGGGGTGACATGACATTTTTACTGAAGGTGTAAACATACCCCTTATGATCCAATGAAGCAACATGCTAATTTCAATTTAACCGAGGGTTACAACATATTGCTGTTTCATGGACGATGTCCTGTCTAAGTTCTGTGATATATATGAGGCTGTTGACACCCGATGAAAATAGTGCAAAGTACGATGTAATGGAAGATAACTGGATTTTACGACGCGTCAACAGGGAAGTGATTAGAGACCGTAACATTTCAAGAATGACGCTAATTAAAGATCCGATTGTTTACCTGAGCGATATTCTTGTGTAATTAACAATATCACATACACTGTTAAAACTGCTTTTAGTGTTCAATGGTATTCGAATTAAAAATATATAATATAGTTGTATATGTGTATCTATGTTTCTAAATTATTATCATATATTATACTGCCTGATACAAATTTTGCTCAAATTTAAAATTAAAATTGCAAAAATTGTAGTTACGAAAGAAATGCGATTAACTCACAAAATCGTTAGAAATAAAATTAATCATAACGTAAATGTCCCCTATGATCATTTCACTTATAAATTTTGATGTTCTTGGTGTATCATAACTAACATTTGTAGTGTTGTTAACAGAGTTTCTTTCTTTCGACGAAAAACTGTTTAAATTCATAGAGATTTGTTGAATGAATGACTTATTATCTGTATTTTTTCGTTGTGTATGATTACTCAAGTGCAGATGAATGGCTGGAGCGACGAAGCTATAAGGACGACCACGATACGTGTATCAAATAGCTCATCGTCACATCGAGCAAAATCACAGAACTAGCTTGTAAGATGTCCGCCGATCCAATTTTACTATGGGACTTTTGGCGTGACCATATAATTTTATTAGTGAATAGCTAAGTATGTATAGGTCGTTCTGGATAAAGTGAGCACTAAAAGTTTAACCTTTGAAAAATGTCACTACCCGTTACTGCGTATAATTCAACATTAACGATAGTCTCATTACAGCTTGTACGGTTGGCAGCGAAATTACCCAATATAGATTCGTGTATTTTCCTATTTAAATTCAACAATACTGAAACAAAATCAACCGAAATTGACGTAATTGCATTTTATATACCTAATAAACAATTTTTTTCATCAAACTATATCGGTTCATACTGAATGCATGTTTTACATTACGCGCGCAAACATCAAGTGACGTGTCCAGATATGTTAAGACACTTCCCGTCGTTAGCCGTTACAAGCGGAAAGATACGAATTGGCTCAAAATGGAACTTTGACAAGGCTTTTTTGAGTGCTCACTTTATGCCGAAACGCCTATAGCAACGTTCAGTACACATTCATATCTGAGTTTCAGATACATCAGGTTTGAACATTTTGAAGCACGGCAGTCTAAAAAGGCCGCTTTTAGCTATGTTGAAGGACTTAGAAAAAGGGTTTTTTAGTACATTGGCACAAGTTGCGTCTGTGGAATAGTTATGTAAAAAAATGTATTTTCCCGCGCATTATAACGTATTTCAAGAGCGTGGTAGAACACGCCGGTTTTCAAGAACTCGTACGATTTATATGAACCAAAAGAAATGCTTGGATGGGACATGTACGACAAAAAGTACCGAATTTTAGCTGAATGTACTATTTCCCAATGGCTAGTATACATAATTAACAGCTGACCCTTGAGAAAGAATGTCCTTGAACTTTGTGGAAATAAGGTGGTTTGATTATTTGGAATGTGAGAATGACATATAACTATAAAATAAGTAACGTAAGTAGGTCATTCTTTAATAACTGAAATGTTCATTAAAACGCTTAAGTGGTTACATCAGAAATAAGTGTCATATCAGCAGTATATCAATAATTATTCATATTTTCTTTTTGCTATAGCTGTATGAGTGTAGTCGGCTAGTTAGCGTTTTGAATAAGGGATAGTTTGAAATCCGGAGGTAACGGGTTTAAGCCTTC
Source organism: Medauroidea extradentata (assembly GCA_003012365.1). Classification (NCBI taxonomy): domain Eukaryota; kingdom Metazoa; phylum Arthropoda; class Insecta; order Phasmatodea; family Phasmatidae; genus Medauroidea; species Medauroidea extradentata. Next base: position 102,036 of record PNEQ01130873.1, on the reverse strand, counting down.
GTTGGTCTTGTTCTTACATTTCTTAGTATATGAACTTTCTTAACACGTACGGGTATATTTCATAAGATGTCGTGGATTTTTCTTTTACACTAGTCTCGTAGTTTTTCTTACATGCACAGGTAATTTGCTCCTCTTACACTCTAAAATCACTTTCTTTGCCACAGTAAGTTTCGTTTACTTTATTTGCTATGTGGTTTAAACATGAATCAGAGCTAAGAAACTTTGCCGTAAAGGTAGTTTTATTATTATTATGCCTTAGAGCAAAGCAAAGGCGGATGACATTTGGTGTCACATTTTCCCTTCAAAAGGTTTTCTTTGAGAATAGCATTTGTTCCTTTATAGATAAGACAACAATTTTCAACATAAAGCTTGCGTTAAAAATACAGCAACTACCTTCGCCGTGATAATTTCAAGAAGACTATCTTAATAACGACACAATTGTTTGTAACCAATATTCACACAACTTAAAGTGCATGCAAGGCAGTTTTGTTAGCAGTGTGTGTGGTGGTGTGCGTGAAACTTACGCCAGTCCTGAGGGCGACCTTGTAGATGTTCCTGGAGAACATAGAACTGGAGGAGAGGATGCAGGCGTCAGCTGAAGACATGGCTGCTGCGGAGATGGCGCCCAGGCCGAAACATGCCACCCACTGGACACACAACACGAGTCCGCATTTACAACTTTCTTTCAACGAACTTTACTATGGACTGCTCCACATTTCAATAAATAAATTAAATATCTAATGGGGAAGGTGCCCGCGTATCAGGGTATCACACCCTGAACTGGGCGTCCTACTTGCCCTGGATGATGACATGAGATGACGTCCTGCAATGGAGATACGCTGGAATGAGAAGGACTAGTGATATGGGAGACCCCTGAGAAAACCCACCGACCAGCGACACTGTTCGGCATGATTCCCACGTGCGGAAATCCAGAGGCCGACCCCGCCAGGAACCGGATCGCCATAGGAGGGAGGTGAGTGGCCTAGCTACTTTTTCATACTAAAATGTTAGGCTCTTTGACGAGGTCGCAACATTGCCAACGAGCCCAACGTCCACCCCTTTACAACATTGTTACTAGACGATTACCCAATTGTGACACATTACTGTAACTATGGCAATTCGTTGACTTGATGAACACACATTTACACCCAGGCAAACATGGGAATCTAACCCAGAACACCTCGCACCAAAGTCGGCTGCTCATCCAACTGATCTACGCGGGAGTCTCGCTGCAAGCTGCTGCAGCAGTGTGAGTTTTTTTTTTCATTGCGTATTTACGAATATTTCCTATATATTAATACCAAATAATGATTCCTGAAATCATAACGTTAGGCATGCACGTTTGTGCAATTACACCCATTATTTAATTTTTATGTACAGAGTGAACACGTTATATATTATATATACTTTAAAATCAAATAATTTAAGCAACATACCCCAAAAAAATCACAAACCAAATCACAAAATACAAAAATTTTCTATTTCATATAGCAATAATAATAACATATGGGTAGAGACGTCCCCCCTTCAGTGGCGTTTCGCCAGGTGTAATTGTTTATTATCACTTTGGAATTGCAAGATTCAAATTTATTTACGACTTCAGAATATCAACAAAAACGTTGGTAACACATAATAGGTATTTGGGAAAATGTCTGAAATCCTATTTTTTTTTTTTTTTTTTGCCTTTGATACCAAATATTTATCTTAGTAAAGTTAATATACATAGGCAGATGCAAATAATACAAAGAATCGGATATGCAGTTTTCGAATAAATTATCCTTCAAATTAAGTAAGGTACGGAAGGCAGACTTTGTCTCGTCGACAGCGAGGTTGTTAGAAACAGGAACTAGAAATGGAATTGGCCACGGTATTTGTTGAGGAACCATCCCAGAATGTTTCGTGAAGCGACGTTTTACATTTAGCAGATCAGTTAATATTTATTTGGACTACCATACTGCCATAAATTACTCACACGCGTATGCGGTGAGTCACCTGTGAGACCCAAAGTGAATTCAAGAAAACTATTTGCAGTAGTTTGTTCAATACATGTATACGCTCATCGTCAGAGCGAAAAATGTTGTAAATTGATAGTAAACAGTGCACAGAAAATTACATTATCCCACTACAATCAAACCAGTCATGTGAATTTATAACACTGAAGAAACCTGCTGTCTTTGAATAAACAATGTTGATCTACGAACCCTTGGAACTCAAATTTGTTTATTGGTGATTATAAACGTTATTAAACAATCAGTTATTTAATTAATTCATAAGCGAGTTACAAAGTGCTACATTATAGCATAAACTTAGTAAATAAATTTTAATTCTTAATATTTATATTTGTATGGGAGTTAAATATATGGAACAGCAAACTTACTTTGGCCTTTGGGAAATATTTTCTAAGCAAATGACCCCGGTGTGACACAGTTACCCCGCAACAATCAAGAAAACCCAACGTTACAGAGTTAAATATAACTTTCGCACAATGTATTCCGTATGCCAAACATCACAAAACGCATTCTTGTATTCTACGTCGTTGATCACGTGCTTAAACATCGCGTTACTACGGCGCTGTCACTTTCCACCTTAGAAATGAATCTGTGGCATCACTTAGGTAAAATCTATTGAGCTGAATTATATATCAACTCCATTAACTGGACATCAATGACTCATTAGTTATGAGATTTTGTGTACCGTTTTAAATTTTTGGCGTCTTGAACTCAGTTTACTCATAAATATATTTCACTAGTTTTATGTAATCGACATTTACGCTAATAAAAGTACGCTAGATACTGAAAACTTTTCCACATAACAATTCCCCCTCCCCCTTCCCAAGTGGCTGTACACATATAGGCCGTTTAGGGTAAAATTTCAATCCAAATTGAACCTGCAGTGGACTGAGGAATCTAAATTGAGATTTTACTATGAGCACTTAGATGTGGACTGAAGTAGAAGTGAAGCGAGATAATCCACTCCACTTGTTGAAGTGGACTGAAGTGAAGAGTCCAGATTAATATTTTCGTTTAAAATTTTTGGTTTAAAAAAGAATAGAGAACAAATTATAACCAAATAGAAAGCGCTAAAGCCAAGTATATTAGCTAAAAGACTTTTATAAAGAGAAACTAAACAAGAACAACCTTATTTGAAGCAACTTATTTTTCGTTTCTCATTTGTTCTCTGCTTCGTATTGTTGCCGATAGATCGCAGTATAACATTTTTAGTCCAGATTGACTCCGACTTCGCTCTTGTCTACAGTTCAATCTAAATTGTAATATTTACCATTTGCACATTTAGTAGATCTACGTTCACTATACATTCACTCCGAGTTGACTCCACTCCGGGTTCAATCGGGATTGAAGTTTTACTCTAAACGTAGTAATAGAATTTCCGAATAGTCAAACAGTTTGCGATCGTAAGATGACGTAGCCGGGTAACAGGAAGTTATGTTGGAGGCGACGAAGGAAAGGACGCAGGAGATGAAACAAGTGTATGGAATGAACAATGTATTTCCTACGGAGATTAGTTTTAGTGTCTTCAGACGTCGTACGGTATACACAACTGCTGGGAATGTCAACCCATGGTGGTTTTAAGCTCAGTCCAAACACGGACTCTCATATGTGTTTAAAAATTTTAATGCATTACTCACGCAAACGCCTAGTTATGTTTTCGCGTATAAATGGAGCAAACAAGACCAATATTTTTTCGTAGAACTTTTACATAAATGTGTATTTACAAGTCGACAGATTGACGCTTCATTGGTGGAGATTTACTCGGAAGCTCATTTCATTATCCGCTTTAATATTCCTGGCGTTGTCAAACATCTTATATAAAACTAAAGGTACATGCAGTACTCGAGCGATATGCCAGTCCTACAATAAATCTTGTAAGAACATTTCTCGTGCAAGGCGTTCTCGTACTGGATTATAAGACATAATTTGTATTATTTGTTATGTAAGTCCCTTTAATTTTAACGAAATGAAGTGTTTTACTCGTGTTTCTGTGCTGGTAAGGTTACCCAACGTGTATCGATAATTGAGATGAAAGTGAATCGTAGGTAAGCTGTGTTTAAAGGGATTTTATGAGTCATATATCAGTCATTCACAAAATTCACAGTGAAAACAGTAAATACATGAGTATAAAAATATTGTAATAGTTTTGGCGCGTTCGTGTTTGTTTTAAAAACTAAGTGGCCCAAGTACATTTTTGCTAATAAAGTGACTTTCGAATCATCAATGCCATCTAATAATCTCATGATATATTGTTTTGATATTTTTGCACGAGAGTTTGCCTGAAAGATCTCGTTCACAATTAAATTTCACGCCGTCTAAATGCTTATTTTTGACTACGTCGGACAGCAGTATGAGGCACAGCAGGTAAGAAAAGAAATAGCTTAAGTAACTTATGAACTCACGACAGTGAAACAACAAGTACGCTTGGAATTCAAGTACTTGCATTTGGTAATGTTCATGTCATTTCAGTCGCTACATCAGAATTCATCATGGTTTATTTCTGTTGAGAGCATATGCCTGTGGCAATGTTCTTGTGTGTTTATTCGCCAAGAAAAGACAATTCTTCTATCTGTAAAGATTACTGACTTTCATTTAGAAGGAAATTCATCCGTTAACTAATATTTATGCTTGCTTAACTCACACATTTGACTGCATAGTGTGAAACGAGAATAATTAAAAAATTCTAAGGTATAACGGACGCAAATTATATACACATTCTTCATTGAACTTATTGTTTCTACTGAATATTTTTTTTTATGAATCTATGTTATCATTGATAATACCAATCTTCGCGAAATGCACATGAATTTTTCCGCCAATAATTTTTGTTTTATTATTTCAGCAAGTACCGTAAATTTCGTAATGCGAATAAATACCCCTATATATGTAAATATAGAATGGGTAAACGATTTACTTGTATTTGTAACTTGTCTGTAAAAATATAGAACTTTATCATAATTTCTTTTTACATTAGTACCAAAAGGTTTGTCCATTATACATAACATTTTCCCTTAAAAGTTAAGGCATTATTATTAGAGTTTAAGAGCTAACAAAAACAGTTCAGGCTATAAAATATATGTATAAACAAGAAAGTGTGTGAAAATAATTCACATTAGTTCATGTATACTCACTTGAGGTGTTAAATACCGCAACACAAGCGGTAAAATAATGGATGCTTCGGAGTCAGTAACATTCGTTTCAAACCCAGGAACATTTTTCCAGTCTAAAGTTAGGACAGAAACAAGGACGTGAGTCATTTCACTTTGTCTAACACCGTAAAGATGTAATAAATATATAGGTTTTATAACGACAAGAAAAAGCACAATGTTTACCTAGTCATTATCCACCATGACAGCACTTAAATACAGGTAGAGTTAAGCGGGACCAGACTTCCGAAAGTAACAAGTACGTTGTTTATTCTGAACGTTCACGTTTGTGTGCAAGTTCTTAATGTTCGTTATAACTTCGGATGTAAAACATTTTTCCTTTAAAATTAAGCACAGTGTTTTTGCGATTAAATCGATTAATAGCTTTTGTACTGCTTTGCCAAACGGATTTAAACTGAGACTTTAACACTGTTCTAATTTCAAACCGTGTTCTTAAAATAGTAAATACAAGGAAATAACAGTATGCGCCGTCGCCTTGTTCCGTGCAACACACACGCTGATGTTAGACCCACAGAACGCAACAATTGCAATTTACAGAACACGAATTCTATTTATACTGTCGAATACAAATTTACTGGAAAATTTATTGGTTACAATAGTTAGAAAAAAAAAAAGAAACTGTATTGCTCATTAACAAATACTCGAACAAATTTATGACCTCTATTACTGTTAACAGGATTTCTATTTTAACAAATTTTATGAACTCTCTAAACTAAAAAAAATTAAACATATACACGCCTTTTGGAATGAGTGCGGCAAGTGCCCATACCGCAGAGATCTACTCGCCATGTATTTATGACAAAGTTAACATTCCGCATTTGTATGCAAGCGAAGTTATTCGTTTTTATTTATATGGCACAATGGTCCCATTAGAATATTACTTGTATGAGCGAGAATAAAGTTCTATCAGTAGGGCCCGGTAGTTTTCGGGAAAAGATATTTGCCCCACTTTGTTTCAGTGTCTTACGTGCACACCTGCACCTCAACTTCATGGCTATTGACAAGAGTATTTTTGTGCAGAGTTATTATTCATTTGACTATGCCAATCAGAACACGGATTACTGCCACACAACACGTCTGTGATTTGCGGGTTTAACCTTCAGACACTGGGTGTTACGGCATCCAATCACTGACCACATAGCAGAGCTGCAGGTGCGCACGTAAGGCACTGAAACAAAGTGAGGCAAAAATCTTTTCGCGAAAACTACCGGGCTCTATCTATTAGGTAACTTATACAGTCAGTGTACAAGGAAAAGTGAGTGAGAGATTTTGATCAGCGCTTAACACCGAGTTATTTAGCGCTGGTGAGGGGTGACATGACGTAAGTATGGAGCGGCACCGGAACGAGGGGGCGGGGGAAATGGGAGATACCCGAGAAACCCGTTGACCTAGGACATCATCCGGCACGATTCCCACATTGGAAAATCCGGGAACCGACCCCGCCGGGAATCGAACCCGAATCGCCCTGGCCGGAGGCGAATAGTCTGGCCGTTCGGCCACCGCGTCGTCTGTATAAGGAAAAAACATAAATAACAGGATATTTTTGTAATATAATGTTAATAATATGGAAAAGAAATTGTGCGGATATGTTCCACCAGCAGGGAAGGTCAACACTGGGTTGTACTTTTTGGTCATAATTTATATACTATAAACTACTTGAAAAACGAACATTAAACATTCATTGAAGTGTGTGTGTATGTGTGTGAGAGTTCATATATATATATATATATATATATATATATATATATATATATATATATATATATATATATATATATATACATACACACACCAACGCTAAACATTTAGTGCACAGTCTCAAGAAAATTATTTTATTTAATGATATCAGTTTCTTATTGCGTATTTAAAATAAATTGCTTAGAGTACAAAGAATACAAACAATTAATAACCAATCCTTGAGTTCTTTTACACTATTGACCAACCCAGCGAACAAGAAAAAATCAGAACTCCAAATGACGTAGCCTACGTACTGTAAGCCAGTTTCTAAATTCTATATTGGATGGTTTAATTACTGTCGATAAAATGTTTTCACGAAAAAGCTGTATCAATTGCTTCAGACTGTTTTTATGACTTCGAAACATGAGTGAAAGTTAAGTGTTTTATTACACGAATTTTAAGCAGTTCAGCCATTTAGAAATACCTAATAAATTAATTGGAAAGTTTGAAAAATTTGGCCGATGGTTTGTTTTGTATAAAAAATTATAGTTTTTGAAACTACACAGTTAACTTATTAATTTAATGGTTGAACTCCTTAAAATCTGCGTAAAATTTAACATTCGCGCTTGTTTCTGATATCTACCAACAAAACTTTTAAGTTTTATAATTCATTTGCACTTTTACTAAGGGCACGTAAAACACCAATAAGTAGAGATGTGAAATTTCGTGAATTCAATTACCCGCATGTTAGAATCATATATCCTATGCATACTCAAGCCATGTCTATTCGTTCATTGTCTGCTGTTCCACTGAGTTGCAGCTAGTGGACAAATGATCGGGACTTGAGTATGCATAGGATGTTTGATTCTAACACGCAGGTCATTGAATTCGCCAAATTGCATCTCTAAGTAAAGGAATTAAATAAGTTGTCTATGCGACACTTTTTTCCGTACAGCCATGTAATCAAAGAACAAATAAATACTTCCAAGAAGTGTGTTTTAATATTAATTTTATTTTAAAAGTATGAGTTAGTAATCAATTAGTGGTTGGGCCTATGCTTTAATTTTTTTCTTTTGGATACCATTCATCATTATTGGTGGACTTATCGTGGCCTGTATTCACCACTCTCTCTTTCTTTCACATTCTCTCTCTCTCTCTCTTCAGGACTCTTGTGAGACTTTTATCATCGTGGAAGGCAACTACAAACCACTACGATTACTATAGAGAAGTCTGCAGGCCGTCAAGATGGGTACCTCAACTTAACGTTATGTAACGTGCCGTGTCTATATTAACAGTACAGAATAACTCGAGAATTTTTTATCACACCTGCGCCTCGGCCAATAACTCCGGTGATGGCAGCCGGGATTGCCATGCAGAAGCAGCCAATCACAGCTCCGAACGACATCATCTGAGCTATGCGAGTGCTCTTTATCGACAGGATGCGCTGCACGTAAGCCTGAAACAGAAATCACAAGAACTGTACTATTTTTCTTTAACAGACAGTTTTAAGTATGCAGCTGTTCACCAAAGCAAGAGATATATTTTTTTATTTAAAAGAAAGTTTACTTACAAAGTTGTAAATCTGTTCATGTGAGTGGGAATAATAAGCCGATGCTCATAAGGCGGTTATTAGTTCGGCAGAGAAATCACGTAAAATGAATGAGTACTTTATTCTCTTATACGATTAGGTGAAAAATTAGCTCTAATATGTATATATTGTGTACTGGAAAACAGTGGGAAATTAAAACATATGTTTTCCTCGTCTTAAATAAAAAAGCAATTTTCACAGGTAAATAAATCTTCATTGTTTATTGTTAAAGGAGTTCATTCTACAATCTTAGCTTCTTCTTAGGGAATATGTGAGACAATTTAGGGACAGGTAGTATATGGATGTTATTACGTATATTTTATTCAAGGTTGTTACAATTGATGTGACAGTATAAAAAGTGGTCTAGTGGTTAATTAATTTTTCAAAATAACGTTTTTAATTTTTTACACGAAGGCAAAGCATACTACCATCAAGTGCTATATCAATAAACGTCCGCTAATAGAATATCTACTCAGCAAAAAATCACATCGAAATTTTTTTTTGACGATCGAGTATTCCAGTCGTTCGCTCAACATCTTACCTTTCTTTTCATACCCCTTAATGGCCTACGTGCACATCAGCAGCTCTGCTTCGTGTTTATTAAAAATCTGTCATGGTTCAGGCACGTAATCATTCGACTGCACGAATTAGATTAAGGCTATTATGAAACCACACGTTTGTGATTTGCCAGTAGAACCGCAAGACAAGTCAGAGTTAAAACATCTAATGATTGAACATGAAGCATAGTCAGAAGCGCGAGTAATTCGCAACAGCCTAAACTTCTCAGTTCTATATATGTACAGGCTGAAGCCGAATATCCGTTGGCTTCTAACAGTACAATCGTGTAGAACATGATATCCCCACGACTTGTTTCCTTATTTATAACTGGCTTGCAGTCGTCAAATGTTTGTTAAAACTGCTGTCGTCTTATCACAGAAGGAGGAGTGAAAAATACGTTATTGACGTTCAACCTGGCCTAGAATCAATACGCGAAATAATCGTGCCTCTAAGCGTAGCTGCAGATGTGTACATAAGTCTTTGAAATCAAACTGTGCCAAACTTCACCACGAAATCGTGGCCTTCCAATAACATGTATTATATCCCTACCGTAAGTAGACCTTAGTTTGTCGGCTCGCCTAAACTCACGCCTAGTGTTGAAACCGGACTAATGAAAAAATATAAAATGTTTGATTCAAGGGGTCTCGACTGGTCAATATAACATCTTGCCACAGCAAAACTACACACTCCATCGGTCATATGCGGGATACACACTGCAACACAATTTAAACGTCTTAAATTCTTTCTCTTTGTCTGTCAGTGTACTCCAAGGCCACAAAAACAACATGATGCTCCAGGACATTGCCAAACCACCATGTCGTGCATAAAAAATATTTAACTATTATTAATTACATGAAGATTCTGTAAAATGTCATCGTAAAAAAATATTTTAACGTAATTATTAACTGAGTCTAACTAAAATACCGTTGACACGTTGCCCTTGGAACATAATTATTATAACTACTTTTAAAAGGTAATTGAATTTTATAAAATACGCCCCTCATTCCTTACGATAGACTAAGCTTCATAACATTAATTTAAAGCTGTAAATGAACAGTTATTGTTTTTACGAAGTTTATCATCCTCTCACCAACCGAAGATATAGAGAGTGGTCGCAACACAGACAAAACAATTCGACCGAAGGAATGGCTAACATCTTTCCTCTTGCGTCATGTATACATGTAGCCATATCTCCAGACGAAACAATGCGATCTAGAAGTAAGTGAGCTAACTTCCCTTTGCCATGTGGTATAAAAATTAAAGTTAAAAATATTAATTAACTTACAGCAACAAGATTGTGGATTAAAGAATTGAAAAATACTAAAGTGAAATATTCAATTAATAAGATTTTGAAGCAAACATTCTGTTATTCATAAGCTGATCCTAAAACTTCGTACTTTTATTATTCGTTATATTTTTTATCGTTGATTACGTTATTGGTTGGCGTGCTTTCTAACAGCTTCACGGCCTTGGAGTAGGTACACGAAGGAAAAGAGAAGAACTTCATCAGCGTTCACATGGAAAGATTTTAGAAAACCCTATAAAACTGAAATCAGGATGACCTGGCCAAGGAATCGAACCCAGATTCTCTGAAACGCAGAACGAGAGTTTAACAATTACTCCACTTCGCTATAGTTACAAGCGCAAGTGATTACGTCTAAGGAATGCGTCACCTTAATCAAATAATTCCTTGCATAGTTAGGGGAAAAATATTATTTTGATGGCGTATTTGCGGTTTGCCACTACTTCCAAAAACTTGTAGTTATTTAATGACGTTATTTGTTGTTCAAGTGTACCACACCCTTGCAACAAGAGTGCACACAAAAGCTGTGTTCATATTTTTTACTAATATATAGTTAATGTTCGACAGACTTGGCGTTACCTGCCACGGGATGCCACCGAACACAAGAAGCAGGAAGTCGTCAACCCACTTGCCGATACTGAGAGTCTCCACGTGACCCATCCAGTCGTGGGCTGCCATCGCCGAGTGTGACACGTGAGGGTTGTGATAGGCGAAGGGCGTAGCCAGTACCTGGTCCACCGAACAAGAGCATACTTTCCTGCATTCCCTATCACAACTATCAAACATGGTGGTCACACAGTGCCCAAGGTCAAAAGGTACCGTAAGCTGGGGGCGAATTTGGACACGTGGGGTGGCTTTGGCACACTATTATATTATGTTTGTTTTCCATAATTATTATCAACTATCAGTAAATATTAATCAAACGGCACGTTAATATTTATTATTAAGGATTTACCTAAAGTAAATTTATTTATTCAGGGCAACAATATAAAAATTCGAAAAAGATTTTTACCTAATATCTCAAAGTCTCGCCCACATGTATCCACATCACCCTTGCTTACGGTAGTTTAAAAATCAACCCTTATAAAAATGTGTTTCTCCTTGTATGTTTTAATAAGTGGCATATGTATTCAGTTAATTACATATGTAGCATAAATTTGGGATTAGAGTGTCTTAATTTTTCCAATATTATCAAGTAATCTGCTTGACGAATAGAATGCACTGTTTAAATAAAATCAATAAGTATTATTTTACGAGGCGGAGGGTACTAAATTAATTAAAATATAAACAAATAGTGATTTTTAAAGTGTTCTGTCAACTGTGAATCTACGTGTAGTAACATTGAGCTATGTTATGTAAATTAAATTGTGTAACAATTCGTTATCATTTAATTCATCTTGATAATTTCCCCTGACTATTAATAATACATATATTACTAACATTGTGCTGTCATCACAGAAGATAATATTTTTAGGCAAAAAAAATCAAAGAACTTAAAGAGTAATAGCAGTCTTCATCGTTCCGTAGCACGTATAATACCGTCATAGGAGATACCAGACTGTAGACATACAAAATGTTTCTCAAATAGACCAACAAATTCCGTGGGGAGGTTTTTTTTTTTTTAAGTAAAAACACATTACACAAACCACAGCAAATTAAGTGGCATTGCAAATCTTGGAACAACGTGTTTATATGACAGGGTGGAAAAGTGACTGGTGTTAATACATTTAATCAACCCATTTCCCGCTTTCATCTGCTATTTTCACTAAATGAACCTAGATTGTCCTCGTATAGAATGTAATAAAATGCTAATATATGTTACGTTATTTCCAATGTACGTGTGTGTATATATATACTACCACGACGACTCCCCTTGTAAGTGAAGTTACTCTTTTATGACTTTACTGGATTCTTATATGATGTTTTAGCAAGAAGATTTTTTAGAAGTACTGGTATGTGGTACGCGTAGCATCATTCATTAATTTTATTGATTGAAGGTTACAAGCAAATACCATAGAGACTAATACCGGACAGCTCTACGCAAATACTTACTAGGGATAAGTGTGTGAAAAATAACCTAGCGATCTGAGGTGAAACTAATACATATTTTGATATTATTTTTGTGTAATTAATGAATTTTGTTATTTACATGCTTTGTTAAATTTTTACGTATTTATCATAGAGCTATTATTTTATTTTCTCCACGCAACGAATATATGTACTGCATAGAGAAATTTTTGCCAGAATTTTTATGTCGTCAGCGTATATATGAAATCAGTTAAATATAGGGTGCTGTTCTCTGGTGGTTTGACGTGACAACACAATCAGAATTCTCGTCGAAGCGCTCAAGCTGTCCGGTATTGGTTTATAGTGTATTTGTTACAAGTTGCTTAAAATATCGATAGTCAAATAGACTCGTAGGTTGTGAGGTATGTACGTATACGGTTGTACAGATAACTAATGCTTATATTTGCTACACAATCACACACGTACTTACCAGTCCAATCACTATCAAGAACAGTTGAATGACGTCAGTGTATGAGACACTATACAGTCCTCCAGCCATGGTGTAGGCACCTGCAAATATTGCGCTTACGATCACCGAGATGGTCATGTTCAGGTCAAGGATGACCATCAGCGAAGATCCTGAAAGTACAATAACGTAACTGCAGCTATATATTCGCAAAATCTTATTATAAGTTCTGAGCTACCATACTGTTAAGGGCGCGGTCTACCACAATTTTCATAACCTATTTTTTTATTCTTATTTGTACCAGATATTTTTTTTCTTACTTTATACACAAAATGTGACTAAATTTGGCTCTTATGAAATTTTTTTATCTCTCATAGTTTTCACGTAATGGCTTGTTAAAGTCATATTTTGCATGTTTCCGTTTTAACGACTACACTAAAACCAACTGATATACCAAACTCAAAAAAATCACAGTTGATAAAGACATTACAGGCTACAATTACATGCTCATAAAATTAAAGAATAAAAATTATTTGTATTTTTAAAAAATAAACATTTTAAAAAATTCAATAAACTTTTTAAAAATACAAATAAATTTTATTCTTTAATTTTACGAACATGTCATTGTAGCCTGCAATGTCTTTATCCACTGTGATTTTTTTGAGTTTGGTATATCAGTTGGTTTTAGTGTAGTCGTTAAAACGGAAACATGCAAAATATGACTTTAACAAGCCATTACGCGAAAACTGTGAGAGATAAAAAAATTTCATTAGAGCCAAATTTGGTCACATTTTGTGACTAAAATATGAAAAAAAATATCTGATACAAATATAAAATAAAATAATGATGACGAAAATTGCGGTAGACCGCGCCCTTAATATCTTATATCGAATAGCAGTCCAGCATTCTCTTCCAGAAGTATAAAACAAATCCTTAATTTTACCTAAGGGTGGAAAATTTAATTTATTTGGTCACCTGCTTACTTTCAGGGAGAAAGTATGATTTACTACTAATTGAAATCCACATACCATTAAGTGTAACATTTAAGACCCACTCTGCTGCATAAATAGCTACGCAATTTCTTTGTGAATTTATTAAGGACAAGTAGATTTTCTTGTGAGGTCTCTCGGTTTATGGGAGAAAATAACCAAATTTATTAACCTATGATTTAGTTTGTGAATTTATTTCAGTACAAGCTGCAATAATTATAGGATATTTACATTTCGTGTACTTTTTTTGTGGGAACACAACTTATTATAAATGGAGGCCTGAAAAATTAGTACGTTCATTGACCTGTAGGCTAGCCTCCAAGAATATCGGTGTTCTCAGGCAGACAGCAGCTGCTCATTTGCTACTCGTTGACACAGTGATACCACGCTATTGGGCCTGAATTTAGTTGAATATTTATTACTGTCTAAGCGGCCTCCAAGATGTTTCAAACAAGGCATGAGCTAGCTAAAGTAGCACGAATTTACATTTGTTAAGAGTCCTATCTCGTGCCCAAAACTAAAACACCAGTTTTTTTTTTTCATGTATCTACAAAATCGCTGAACATAAGCAATTTATTTGATTCGCCCTCCAGGTAAATATATAGAACAGCTACTAATGGTATACCGGCCAAACTATTGATTTAAGACCTATAGTTTATCAATGAAAAATGTTTCCGTAGTTGTTAGAAGTAGTCCTACGTAAAAGAGAATTTTTCGTTGCATAAGTTAGTTTAAGTGAATTAAGCTAACCTAAAGAAAAATTTTCTGTACATAGGACTGCTTCTAACCACTATAGAACCATTTTTAATAATAAACTTCACATCTGAAATCAATAGTTGGCCCGGTATACGATGTTTACCGAGTACATTATAGTTTTATATAATTATACGATACTTTTCCTTGCTGTTGCACATGATCAAGTTTACTGTGAACGCAGCAGTGAGTGACATAGCCTAGTGCGCAATAGAATTGTTTTCTTCAAGGAGTCTTACCCAGTGCGTTGAGTATTGCTCCAACCCAGAAGACATCTGCCATGAGTCCTGGGAAGAACAGTAGACTCCCTACTTTCGCGCCGTACATGTTTTGGAAAGGATCCAGCATAGTTATGTAGTTCGCTGCCCTCATTTTCTTAACAAACAGTATTACCCCTAGAACAAACGAAAATGTTTACATTACAGAGAACCAAAAACATTCGTTATAATTTCAAAGTGTGCTCAAAATTGTATAAAGTTAAAAAAAAAAAAAAAAAATTGTGTGACAGTCTCCTTTTTACAACACAATTAGGGACACTGATTTATGGCGGAAAAGTGGCGTGGTTGCTACGCTTCAATATATGTCCACGTCTAAAGTTGTTCTGTCGATATTGGTGTGTCCTCAACTGACTGCACCAATACTAACTGACTTTAGTGCGTCACTACTGAGGCCTGATCTACAGTGAAACGGAAGCGTAAGAATGCGGATGCGTAACACGCAAACGAAACGAACAGACGGAATGAAACACACTTTATATTCTACAATGCTTGAAAACGCATACGTAAACGTACACACTTCCAACCTATGAAACTAAAAAGTATTTCTCAGTGTAATTTCCCACATTAGTGAAAAATTAATTTCACATTTATATTTAGTTTAGTACGTTAATAATAGTATGCAAATGCAACGTATGTGTTTTCTATGGAAATAGAAATGTTTACAACCACACAAATTCAACTTCATACAATACAGTCAATATTTTACTAATTTTTTTTTCGTACGTTCAATTTTTCAAATAGCACTTCACGAAAAGTGTCCCGTAGTCTTTTAACCAAAAATAATAATTGTAAATGCAGTTCACGTAGTCGATTTAATACTTAACCGTGAAAATCTAATTTTTAAAAATGATGTGAGCGAAAATGACGACGAAAGACGAAACGCTCAATTTCTATTGGCTACACGCAAGGATGGATAAGTAAAAGTTCGTAGTTGACCAACTCTCTTGCGTTTCTGCACGCGTATCCGTGTCCACTTGCGTCCCACTGTAGAACACACTCGGAGTGTCTTGCGTTTGCGTTTTCGTGATACGTATGCGCTTGCGTGTCACTGTAGAATGGGCCCGAGCGTTTGTGATTACGTCTGTAAACAGCTACATAACCATTCTTCAATTTTATTAGGGGCAGGTCATTATACTGTCTTGAGAAATACAATGACACGAAAAATGTGCGCTATTTTCCACTATAGCGTACTAAAATACATATGATGTTCACTAAGAGGTCAGTTTATACCGTAAGAGTAATCAGTGACGTTAAGCTCACCAAAGAAGAGACTTAGGCTGTATCCAAGTGGCATCTGACACCACGCCAGTCCGGTAGTAAACATAGCTTCTGCCGTGCCGTTGATGAAACCACCGCCGACCCAGGTAGCTGCAAAGACACGCCAAAATTTCACACTTAATGACTTGGGTTCCTTGCTTCTCTCCCATATAGAGAAAGTACAGATAATAGAGGTATGTCACGATCATAAATGAGATCAAAAAACTTGGATAACCAATCGATACCAAGCTTGAGTCATGCTTTTTATGGTTCTATAATTTTTCCCAATTTGCATAACAAACCCATATTGAGTGTCATGATATTCTGATCACCGGCCACGAATGGTTGCATATTTTGTAGCAGATGTCTAAAAACCATTTACTTAAATCTCATGTCTAACGACAAGTCCAAAATTCACGTTTTTACAGCTAACGGTTTTCCGGATGCAAAACAAATGTTTCATAAGTAATTTTCAGCTGTTAAGTTTGCTATGTAGAAATGTCAAGAGTTGTTTCTTGACACGCATAATTTAAAAATTTGTAATGTGTCAAACGCTCTAAGTCGCCGCGTAGGTTCACGATCAGGTGAAGTCGCAGATGAAAAGAGGTTAATTATTACGATTTAATTTTCATAAACACAGTTAATGCCCGTTTACAAACGTGTGCAGTACCCAAACCTTTATAACATTACTTTTAATAATAGTCGAAGTGTTTGACTACAGTTACAATTTTATCTTTGAACGATTCCTGCAATGGGCTAGTCTCATTTATAAACTCAACCGTTTTATGTATGTACGCCAATGGCGTACGTCTGTACGAATTGTTCAGTTTACAGTTATTATTTTGTTTTTTCCTTATTTTTTCACACCCTACAAATACTTTTGGAAGTATACATTTCAAAATTATTTTACGTAAAACTTATTATTTATCAAAACATGCAACATATATTTGTACCTATTTGGTATAGACATATTTTAAGTAACGAGTGAGTTATGTTTGTGGAAGTAAAGTTCAAATCATTTGTACACTGTTCATGGTTGACTGAGCACATTTGAGAAGTTACTTATAGTTTACAATTCCTTTCATCGTATATGCTTTCACCTCATCATATGCACACGGATGTAGATCGAACACATTATTCTATACGCTTATCAATTGGCAGTGAAAAATTGTTAGAAAAATGTACAGGTGTGGTAGATAAATAAACACTAAAAACACAGTTTTCATTCCATACTTTTTATGTCAAAATGGAAAAGATTATAAATCAACAAACCTCGATAATGTTATAAGCCAACTATGAGCAAAAAATTACCCAGAATGACGTATTTGTGAAGCGTAAATTTTGTGCCGCGATTAAATGTAAAATATTTCGGCGTCAGCGACTGCTCTCCAGAAATACGTTGCACCAGAAAAATTTTTCCTGAAAAATTAGTGAAAAGCCTATAACCAAATTTTGTTATTTTTTTATTTTTACGTTTTGCCTTCGAGAAACCATTAATTTTAAACTGATGCTTATAGTGCTGAATTATGTATCATTCCCTCTTAATATCATAACAATTGGTATATCTTTTAATAAATGAAAATAGTTATATACCATTAATAAAAACTGTATGTCTTTTAATAAGATGCTGAGATGCTGGACTACTTTTAATCCGCTATCAAACTAAACGGAGGGATCCAAGTCAATTTTCGCATTCTAATATACACCTTTTCGGGTAGGCGAATGTTCCAGAGGTAAGTTTAAAACGTGTTCAGTCAGGAAACCGTCTGCGGATGAAAGGTGAGCTGGTGACAAGGGAGAATAAAACTTTCAAAATAGTTCAGTGATTTTGTTTCTACAACACACCAAACTATTGTGCCTCATAAAGGCCGATACTTCAAATTAACAAGCAAAGTATCGTCATCTGGGGTTACTTGCAACACATGGGGTAACTTGAAGCAGTATTTTAAATAATATTTGTTATACACTTGCGTGTCTTCAGTTAATCGTTGTTCTGATCATATTACTTGGCTCGTGTTGTGTGTCATTAATTTATGTTTTATCTTTTACGACCTCTACGTGTAAAATAAAATTCAGTTACCCTAGGTGTTACAAGTAACCCCAGATGACCCGTAATTTATTCGCAACGACTGTCTTAATTTCTACAAGAAAGATCACAATGAAATGTGACAGATGGTATGAATTGTGTTAGCGAGCACGACCACCGACACTCACCTATGAGCGTGAGCACGCCGACGAACATGCCCAGACTCCTGCCTGCCAACATGACCTCTTCTTGGCCATGGTTCTTCTGCTTGGTGCCCGCCCACACGCCGACACCCAGCACCGAGCCGTAGAACAGCAGGATTGCCACCACACCGCCCACGAACACCGCCATCTGCAACTCGATACCAGGCGACAATCAGTACTGCCACCATAGAGTGAAGGATTTCTGCCTCAAAATTAAATTGAATCATGTCTACTGCGTGACAGAACATGTTTATAGTGACAAGCTTGGATTCCGGATGAATCCGCATTTTCATTGTTGCAGGAACCGACGTTTCACCGTACGCTTCAGTTGGCATCTTCAGAGTAGCAGTTGTTTGACTGATGGCCAGAAGTAGTGGAAGCATGTTTGCTACAGACGCTGATACAGGTTTACTGCCAATGCTCTTCATGTCATATTCCATACTGCAATGTGTTTAACTCTTATCCTAAAATTCTACAAACGAGTATCCTATACTTTGGAACGGATTTCAGTATCTTTTATCTTTACACCAGGTATGCCGTAAGCTACAATTCAATTTTATGTGTGATTAAGAGACAAGGCAACGGAGTGACAATTTTGGCTATTTTCATAGGTAACTGTTTTTAAGTAATGGAGATATTCAAACAAAATAAACTTTCAATTAGATATTGTACAAGCCGATACATATTTTCGAGTTAACATATTAACATGGCACCCAATAAAAGTTCTTGGTCTGTAGATGATTCCCAGAAACATCGATATTTGCATTTACCTTGAAACATTAAGATTTCACTCTAAATGTCGAGGTATTAGAGTGATTATAAGTTATATAGTTTTTTCACCACACTGAAGTATTTTATTTTTATGTAGTTTTAATGCATGTGTGTAAAAAATTAGCATTTTATAAAAGAATTACTGAAACAGTACTATACATTGTACGTAAAACCAGCCAATGAGATTTTTGGTACACCCGAGTCTTCTGGCTCCTGCACACGTAATTCTTAAGAAAATAAATGTACATAAAATAACATTTAATTCAACTTCGTGGATTTTTCTTTAGCTATCAGAATCGATGCACTAACCAAGCCTTTTAGTGCTGCAGTTGTTGAACTATGCCTTACAAATACTGATGAGTCTTTGAAGATCTTAGTATTTAAATTAGTATCGAATGGCCTTTTGATCCAAGGAAGTCGTTTTAGGAAATCAGCCGAGCAAAAAATCTTATTAGTTTTCACAGCAGTCTTTCGCTAGTTTGATAAAATTTGAATTGTAAAGAAGATTAAAACATATTTGTAAAAGAGCATTTAAATTACAACATAATTAGTTGTGACTTATGTATTTTTTCTTCTAGGTGCAGTTAATGAGAGTCAATTAAATCAGATAGTCCCCTTCCCCTCCTTCTTTTTGTAAGATTTTACAAACACATTCAAAAATTCTTTGAAATATTACCTTCGTCTATTCGTTGCGATGCGACGCTATTACTCCAGACTTTGATGTCAGAGTTGGAGAGCTGAGAAACCTCCTTTATATTGCAGAAACTGGCATTAGATAAATTTCTGCAAGGAGAAGTCTTGTGACAACGTCGGCTGATAGGTTTTGCGGTGGGCCGGTGAATCTGAAACAGATCTGTGAAACCATTGTCATGCATTATCTAGCACGACAAACTATCCAAATTTTTATGAAAAATATTACCTAAAAGTGCAGTTTACCTTGGCGTTTTTAACGGATTTTAATGAGAATAGATTTTAAACTTGTGGAATGCAAAACTTGCAGAATAAAATGATCTAATAACTTTCTAGCGTAAATTGTAGCTAAAAACTATTAATCTTATTTTTTAAAAATGTTATTACGCATTACTTCATCGTTTGGATAGTATATTGCAAGTATTTTATATACAGGATATGTATGCCCTCGTTCATAGACGTTCCTCTTACAATTTGAGGGTGACAAAATTCTTCGTTGTAGTTTTTTTTTTACAGAGCAGTCAAAGAATTCCACTGTAAAAGTAGAAAGCAAATTACATATTTAAAGCCGAAAAACAGTCATAAATATACTTACAGTACAGTTTCAAGCAAACTATAACTAATCAATGTAATTTGTAATAAACTGGAGCAGATTGGTCTTCGATGACATAACTACAAAATAAAAACAGTATGGCCAACAGGTACCAAAGTCACTGACTCAGACACTTTTTTTTAATTAGTGATAACTGTACGTGCTAAGTAAATGAATGGCACAAGCAACTATGTACTAAAATGTGTATACAGGAAGTTCAGAAACAATTAATGATAATAAACACAATAAAGGGGTAGACAGCCAAGGGAACATGTTTAACGAAGGAACCAATAATCTTAACGCTCGTCTGCAGCCCGCTACTGGCAGTGGAAATATTCAAGTAGCGGGTATACAACGTTGTGTATGCTCAAGTCTACGTGCCTCACAACACCATTAAGCCCGGCTTACACGGACACATAACTGTGATTGCCTACCTACACCCTGCACATTGTCACTTCGGATAGCGGGTTACATATGGATTCCTTGATGTGACATCGTGGTATGCTCCATTTGTGTTTATTTACTCAACAATGGGGTGCATCATTTGTTTCTGAATCATGAATAACACAGAACAAACCAGTCACAAACTCAAAACATATAAATATAGTTACCAGGGAATTTTTTTGGGAAATTTCAAAAACGGATTTAAGACAATAATAAAGGCTTTATAAATGTTGCTTGAAATCTATAGTTCGTTTAGGACTAAAAATAAAGATGGTAATCCAAGATGCAGTTTTTTCCAAATTTGTGGGCGAATATTTTGAGGTGGAATCAAAAGGACAGCATTACGGTGCATGCATCATCTCCCCCCCCCCTACACCGATAGTGCATTTCCTCAAAAAGCTAGCGAAAACAAATCACTGTCATCGCCTGATTCGTATTATTTTGTGAGCTAATGACTTCCGTCAATTACTGCACTAAGTGTTTATGTATGTTCGTCGACCCCATATCGTGAACTTAGAGAGAAATTCACCAGTGTCTACCTACGCGAGGCTTCGGTTTAAAGGTTACGAAAGACAGTAACAAATACTGGCGTGTGAAGACACAGACAAGCTACTATCGAAGTGTAACCTCGACGGACATACCTGGCGGCGAGGGACAAGCACCGAGCCATGGGAGTGTGACCAGGGACTCTCTGCGGCGACTGTCGCTAGAACATCTAGGCGGGGACTGCCCACGATGGTGGAGGTACCAGCGAGGACTATGAGCCTCCACTTCAAGGTCAAGGGTGTGTAATTACCTGGTGATAATTGGCGCGGTCGTTATCGTTACGTTGCCATTACGTCTGCAAGTGTCGCTAACTTTGCGAGCTCCTCACGCATTTCTTTATGAACCTGGTTATAGCGTCGTCCAGTACTTGGCTCGTTTGTGCGGTTGGTCAAACTTAAAGTTAACTCGCTGCGAAAACAGCGATCACGAGGTGACCAGACCTCCTGACTAATTTACATGTGTGGATTATATTAACTGCGATCTTACACAAATCATGTTATAGTCCGTTTCTGAAAATTGATTAATAAATTCACTACGTTAAAAAAAATCAAATAATAACCTCTAAAATTTTTATATTCAGCGTTTAATTTCAGTAATTTTAATTATTCGGTAAAGTTCGTAGTTGCTAATTAGGTGAAGAAATAGTAAAGTTTGAAGGTGGATATCTAAAACTGAACATTACTGCATAAATAATCTGTAATTGAAGGGTATATAAATCATAAACTGCAACATAGCAAATTTTAGCTCACGATTTTTTTAAAATAAAATCTAGCAAGACTTCACATCGAATAAATAACCCATCAGATAGTGAACTATTCCTCAACAGTTCTGTTTAAAGTTTACTATGTTAATTTTCATAATCTTGCATATTCCACAAAAAGTCATGTTAAGGTATTGCAACCGGTTATCGCAAATATGCTACTGTGCTCATACGTGCAAAAATAACAGTCCCTGACTTCTGAGACGTTTCCAAAAGCATTTGGTACTTAAAAACTCAGTCAATATTATTTTCTTTCATTTACTTTACTCGAGATTTTAAAATAATAGCCTTTTTTAACTACATCCGGAATACACTAGATTTTTTTAATACAAATAGAAAATCTTATTATAAATGAACCCAGTCTTTTATAGAGAGATACGTTTTATGCCTCTGCATAGTAATTTAAAAAAACAGTAATTTTTGTGAGTTTTAAACTATTTCTTGCCCAAAATATTACTTTATCTGCAGTTCACAGTAAAAGTAAGTATATTTATTTACAACGTTCTGTAAATTTCAAACCGATGTCGTGTATAATACGCTATAATTTTTTGTAGTCACCAAAGTTTTCGGCAGACAATATTACAGTATAATTTTTGTAACTACACGCAGTACATTATTTAATGTATCAGGGTGTTGAAGTTGGTTTCGTTTTTGCATCGAAAACATATGTTACTAAATACTAGTTCAATTAGCTGTCAGTAGCATTTTAGTTACTTTAAACCATTTGTAACATCATTCTTGTAATATCTAACTGACTGAAAAATATTTAAATAGTTAGTTGTAATCTTTTGTAAATAAAGGTACAAACAACTTTTTAAAAAATGCGTGCCTACAGCGTTACCGCTACTGACGCGTCTGGCTCGTGTAAGAATTGTAGTTTTACACAATTCTGAAAACTCGTGTGAGAAACCATTTCCAAGGAAAAATGTTATTCATTAATTTACTTATAAATTTGACAGTCAACTAACTACGACTGAGCAGAAAACACATGTGGTAGAGTAATGATTCACGTTATCATTAAAAGGTTTATACAGGACTGCCAACACCACTGCCCAAAATTTCAGTACTTCCGAAAGGCGGACTATAGAAAACACTGTTGACTGTCCCATACGTTGCATATTATTGCTACAAAACTTCAACTTGCGCAAAGATACGTTATAAACACGTGTAACAAAATTTTTCTTTCTTCAGTCAGTATTCTTTCTGAAGCATTCGTAAGTGTAAGATCTATATTTTCTTAAGTTTTTATTCGGTAAATTTGTAATGAACATTGCCAATTAGCACTGTTTTGCAAGTAATTTTAAGTGATTTATTTTGCCGCATCCATATTATTTGTTGTGGGCGAGTGTATTGTTGCCCTTTGAAAGAGCAGCCCTTTAGGATTTTACTGGCAGTGGTGTATTTGAAAAGCCACTATAATATTACTTTCAATAGGCAGTTATAGAGTACCCCTAACAACCTATCGTAACCTGCACAATCCTAACCTAACCTAAACAGCCTAATTTAATCTAGCCTATATGTAGGGCTGCCCTTCGAAGAGGCAAGTTTTCAGGATTATAAAATAACTTTAACTTTTTTCAGATAATGGTTGGGCTTCCCTTCCAGTCGCTTGATAAATACACCATTTCCAGAAAAATCCTGAAGAGCTGTGCTTCCATCGGAAAACAATTCAGCTCTCCTGTTTGTTGCAATGCATTGATAAATTAGTGTTTCACCAGTCCTTTCTGACCGACGTAATCCAAATTACTTCTGAGAATAGTAACACACAAATTCTTGAGTTGTGTTTGTAACCGGAACTAACTGTTTCTTGCTTGTGTTAATTTGTTCGGTGCAAGGCAGTGACAGCTCCAATTAACGGCAGCTTGCAAGAGTGAGAATGATTGTCATAATCTCTCTCTTTATCTCTCTCCCTCTCTTCGTTTAGCTCTGTCTCGATTAGGACAACTTCTGCAGATGTTCGAATCTCCCTGGTAATTCCAAATAATAACACGGTGTTCAGTTTGGTTAACGTTGCTGGTGTCATTGCTTCGATTACAAAATAAATTCAAGATGCGTAAATGTATTGATTTTTTTGTGTCGGTTACATATTTATTTTCGTTATAATTACGAACGAAAAATAACTGACTTTTCATCGTAGGTAGTTTCGACTGTTTCGCATCTTAGACACAAAGGTAGGATATATTTAAAAGCAACATTTTTGACAAGTCGTATTACTAAATACGGTATTTAAAATAGTACGTTAAAAATTCTTAGTAGAAGGTAAGCAGTCTACATAATACAAATTATTTCACAAGCACTAACGTACCTGTAGCACCTTATCATCGAAAAGATTAAAACAATTGCATACTTTAAGTTAATGTTTTTACTGCCACTTAAACACATATTTTTTTTGTTTTGAAACGCATGCACTCTTCAATAAATGTTGACTTAAACATGCTATTCCATTAAAAAACTCTTTACTGAATGGATGATGTTGTCGATGCGTTGTTAGGGTTATACGCACCCACACTCGCACACAATATTTCCAAAGATAAGCAATACATTATCAAGTCCAAAATACTTGATATTTCAATTGATTCTACGGGATGTTACAAACTTGGAGGGTTAGTTTCTTACATCAAAACAGGATTTAAATAAAGTCTATAAAATGTTGGTTCAGAAATCATCGAAGTTAATATCAAAAACTCACAGCAAGTGTTCGAAGTGACATCCTCTTGCTTCCTCACACACATGCACACGTCGGATCATGCACTGTCGCACCTTGTTGAATACTTCCACATCCGCCATAGAAGAGACCATAAGCATACTTGTATCAATAACATCATTCAGTTATCTAACAACATTATTTTTACTACTGGTTACCTTGCAACACATCGAACTAAACTTTTATTAGTAATTCTAAATCTAAAGAAAAACTTATGATTTCTGTACCTACGTTTATATAAACTTTTTGTCTTGTTTTGATGTAAGGAAATTACCCTCCAAGTTTTTGAAAGTAATTCTGAAATATCCTGTAGAATCAATTGAAATATCAAATATTTGGACTTGAAAATGTATTGCCCATCTTCGGAAATATTGTGTACAAGTGTCAGTGTGTATAAATCTAATTTGCTAAAAATTTATTGAAGAGTGCTTGCATTTCAAAATATTATTTAAAGAAGAAATAAAAACATTAACTTTAAGTAAGCAATTTTTAAAATCGTTTCGATATGATACGGTACGACAGGTACCGTCAGCTGGGGTTACTTCGACCTTGTAGGGTAACTTTGACCACTCAAAATTTTGGTTTTTACGTCGTTAAGTGACGAATGTTTCAAACATAAGTACCAAAGATAATTTTTTTTAAAATACTCAGCTCAGATAATCTGTTTACTTACCAGAAAACCCATAAACTAATAATTTGAGTGGTCAAAGTAACCCCGAAAATGGTCAAGTAATCCTTGTTGACGGTACGTTAGTGCTTGCGAAATAATTTGTATTCCAGAGACTCCTCTATTCGGGATATTTAGGGACAATTTTAAATACCAAATTTAGTTATAATGCTCTTGTCAAAAATTTTACGTTAAAATATTTCCCGGCTTTGTATCTAAGATGCGAAACAGTCAAAACGAACCCAGTTAAAACGATTTCATTCTAAAAAAACACAATAATTTTGAGGTTTATATGCTCCAGAATCTAATCTGTTATTCAGACCCGCGAAGTTATACTTTCTTAACTGAGTTATTTGCCGTTTTTTTATTTAACTCTGTTACCAGTGGACTCTGATAGTGAAGTAATTTGTGAAACACTTAGTATAAAAATCTTTGTATTCCTGTCAATATTTGTCCGTTTCGTTCCATTGCCATTAAGACTCAGTGATAGCATATAAGAAATAGACGATTATCTTTAGCTACCATCACTCGGCAAAAAGTAATTAAAGCAGTGAAGATGTGATAATGTAGGAATGTTTCCGAATTTATGTTAAGATTCCTGATTAGACCAGAAAAGTTATACACTAAATGGAAAAGAACTTATGTAGAAAGTGTGTAATGCGTAAAATATCGACACACATCTCTTTAAGATATGGAGGAAAATTCAACTAAGATGTGATAGCAGAAGTCAAGAGTCTTAAGACAACAGTAAGTTCATGAAGACTCAAGATTTCCAACTGAATCGTTTATAAGTCGGCCCCTAAAAATCAGTGGGCAGTAAAAGTACATTTGATACTAATATTTGCCTAACGATAATGTGTTTCTTCTACTTTAGTTTCCATAAATAACAGCTGTACGTATACATACGACAAGTAATTTTCAGGTAACTTCTTATCCTGAAAATCTTTGTTAGTTTTTAAGCAGTTTTATTTAAATATTACGTGCTTTAAAGACGATGGCAGTTTAATATATGACGGATGAGAACTTATACAAATGTTTGAAGGTTGGTAAATATTCCACTAGGCAACTGTACGTAAATATTGAAATAATTAGTCTAACGCCAGAGATACTCACAAGTAGGTACTCGTCTCGTAGTGTTTCAAAGATATAGACGATTCATAAAAAAAAACACATTTTGCCCCTTTTTACTGCTTGGTGGTCGAATTTCAAAAAACCGTAATACTACTTTTTGGGTAATTACGTAAGCAACATTTTGAAGTGATAACCAACTCTCTATCCCGAAGGATTCGATTGGTATCAATACTTAATCGGAAACACATTTATGGTCTTTTCACCCCCTTAAATGTTGAAATTAGAAAAATTATTGAATTGGTCAACGTACATTTTTATGTGTGTCCTATTAAAGTAAAAATCACGATGATAGGCCGTCGGGTTCGAGCTCTATAGACGTTTCTTCGGAAACACATTTCACCCCTTCCCCCCTTAGAAGTCGAATTTTGCAAAAATCCTTTGTTAGTGCTCACCTATGACCTAAGAGGAACCCACACAAAAAACATTTTCACGATTCTAGGTTCAGTGGTTTGGGCTGCAGTTTTATATGTCAGTCAGTGTTCATTTATTTTATATATACATATATATATATATAATAGGTCTGTAAGCGTTTTAGGGAACATAATCTAGGTTTCTCAGGGTTATTAAGAAGTGCCCCGTGTCTTCGATGGTGAGAGATGGTATTTAGTCCACTGTAACAATAAAATATTTCATAGATACTTATTTGTGAAAAGTAGAGTACTTGATTTATACCCCCATCCCCCTTTTAAATCCTCAACAGCAATCAAATATACGGAATTATGGGTCGAGTATGAGTGTTCGCATGAAACAGCGCAAACATTTTGAAATAGGAATGCTCTGTTTAAAGCGATTCCAAGTTATGACGATTTTAAAAAGTACACCTCATATTCAATTACAAAAATCGAAAGAAAATGTGCTGTAGAAAAATTATATCTAAAAAAGAAGTAGAAATTATCACATAAAAAATACACGAAATGGTTTGCTGTTTTTACCGATTTAAAATCATCCTCATTTGGCCTGTCCACAAATGTATATTCTTTCTGTGTATTGTTTGCTAAAACTTCGGACGATACTAAGAGCTGTTATCGATTATGTTTTTAAGGGGCTGCGAGGCCAGTTTGAGGGTTTTACTTTTTATACTAATAGATTTCTTCTAAAGCTACAGCGAAGTCCTTGAGATGACAGAAACTGATGCATTTTGCTGCATATTTCTTTTCCTTTTGCCTTTCAATAAACTCTAATACGCCATAGTATCCATCAACTGAGTCTAACCTTTTATGTCGCAGTCCGATTACTTTAAGATAACTGTGACTATTCCTTTGCCAGCTTGTTGAATAATTGTGTTTCAATTTTTCTGAACACCTTTAGCAAATTTGAAATTAATAGTTGTAATTTGTCGCAATTGTGTGAAAGATTCAGATTTTGAATAGTTGTCATATTATAATATAATTATATTGTAATTGAATGTGTTGTTGATTTCATAAATATGTTATACATTACAATGTCAATAAACTTGCTGTATGCTACCAATGGAATTACGAAATGTTCATTTGAATTGATAATTACTTTTTCTATGTAAAAGTTACAGTTCGCTTATTATTTCGGTTTTATTTTGTATGATACATATTGTTAACTTAACCTAACCTGTATCAGGCGAAGAAGGTGAAAAACGACGAGAGAGAAGATGGTAATGGGATATGTTCAGAAAGCAATGTTTAAATTTAAATGATAAAAGACGTAAAACAAACACTGATTATTAGCATGGTGCCTGTGCCAAAATTGTAATGTAATTTACCTAAAACATATATCTCATATTGTTTACAGTTTCACCTTCGTCTAGCCTGCCGCCTGTACCAAATCCTTTATGTCATTGGTTGTTGACGAAGTTTTAGGTAGTTCATCAGATGATGAAACTGACAAAGAAAATGATATACCATTGAGTGGTAAAAAATATTCAAGGCGCAGATGTTTTACTTGTTCAAGGACATTAATGGTGCAAACTGATGTTAATGTAGAGTGTAATTGTCCCATAAAAATTGATATCTGAATGTAATTGTAGTTGTAGTGAACATGTTCATGTAATTTTATTACTTTGTTTAATTTGCAATTCCAAATTTGAACATTATAGATTTAATAGTTTCATTCCTTCATGTAAATTGTGCTGTTTGAATATTATGAGAAAAACCAAATTGTACACAAACAGCTCCAGGCTACTTAAAACAATATCTAATTAATTAAATAGATAAACTTAATACATAACACGCCAGTTGTGCTCCGAAATTTAATACCACTCCTTTAAACAACTGTGTAACACGATCTGTTAACATTTAATACAGCACCAATTGCTGTTTTTGGACCAGCAGATCTCATAAACTTCCGTTATTTACATTATAGTGTTCGTATTTTTGTTAATGATATGTGATTATTATTACAATTATTAATATTGATATTATTTTCCAGTTATTGAATTAGTGAACGTGTGATAACTGACACAACTTACATGCCCTAAATGTCAACTGAACGAATGTGCAGAGCACCGTGCCAGTTTAGTAGACAAACCGCCTAGCATACGCTACACAGGTTGCATAGCGACAGGCATTATTAATGAACGTTTGAAAAGACTACAAAATGAATTTCAACGCGAACCAGTGCACTTAGAATTTCGTCAGGGTTTACACTTTGGTGCATGCTTTACTTTAGCTACTGTCACAATTTATAAAAAAAAACAGAATTACATTTAACGTAAATTTAAATTTTTTTTGTACATCTATACAAAAATCATTAGTTTTAAAAGTAGGGAAAATCTCTGTTTCAGTCTGTGAGATTATTTCGCTGGTGCAATCTATGGTTTTCCGCTGTTTACCTTTATAGCAGTTTCGACAATTTTAATCTGTGGAAAATCACTGGAAAACTGTGAATGCTCACAGGTTCCAGTTTAGTGTGTAAAACCGAGATGGCCGAAATACAAGTGGTATTTATAATCAGAACCAACGAAATCTAAGATGGCTTAATTCAGTTGACAGTTACATATTTAGCTCTTGTTCATCAGTTACTATATTCCAACTATACTTTGTTTCGTTTAGCTTCAGGAAAATTCTACAGCTACCCATGGACAATAACTGCTAATATTTTGTAATATGAGTCACAATGCAAGATCAAATTTACGGTTCAAATTGCGAAATGGTCATCTCAGGTTCAATTTAAAACTAAAAATAGCTACTGTGAAGGCTTAAAGTATTTTCAACACTTAAACGGTTGTTCCCACAGAACTGTCAAATTACACTGAAGTTATGCGAGACAGAGTACGCTTGTAAAGTCAACAGGATGTGAGCTAACCACCTAGCCTACGAACACGGTCAAACACACACAAGGGCAAAGCTTTTTCGCTGCGTACACACTACCTGTTTAGCGCCTGTTATGACGAGCGTGTGACAGTTTATTTTCTTTTATAGCTATGTTAGCGGACGGACCACTCTGTTTACCAAGAATACGTGAGAAATCATCGTTGCAGCAGATTACTGTCACTTTTTTTTTCTCTCATTTGCAACTTTCTCTATGCAGCACGCCGTAGCACGTGAATAGCCTGTTATTTTGTGACGAACTATTTTATAAAAAGTGACGTGTACAAACCATAGAGTGAATATAAGACATAGCGCTAATAGGCTCCTATGCATGTGACACACGTATCACGTGATCACAGGCAAAACAATAGTTGGATGTTGTGCATAAACTAACCATGTGCCAATTATAAGTTAGCAGTATAATATGTTACAATTCTATCAGATTTGAAACATTATGATAAAAAGTATTTTTTTCCCTGTAAATGAAAGATAAAGGAATAAAATACTTTTTTTGTAAGACTGTTTTAAACCTGTAAAATATTTAACACGTTACTAGCAATTGGCACATAGTACGCTGATACATAACACAGTCCAGATCTGCGCTTATAACAGCCAACTTCTAATGAGATTCACTATCTTGCTGCTGCTTTGCTTGTAGGAGTCAGTTTTGGTAGTCACTGCGACAGATATGGATTTCATATTTGTACACATAGATATAGACGTAATATATACGGTCCAGAGTGATTCTACGAATTAGGAAAGTATTGTATAACACAGTAAACAAATACAAACAAGTGTAAACATCGGCTGTACTTCCATAAACAAATCCTCCATGTACACGTCAGTGGTCACGTGATCGTATAGGCACAAAAAATACATGCTTGTGTCAGGATTTGGCTTCTGCGCAGCCCGATCAGCACTTTACTTATACAGAATGTTTCACCTATGCCTCGCTGGCGTGTTTGCGTGTATTGACATTCTGTTTTCTGATTATTTTTTTTTAGATCACGTCTGTCCATAGAAAACGTATGATCGGTTTCGTCGTGTGACGTCCCGATTAGTGACGAAACGCCATTGATTGTACCATGCGGTTAAATAGTGCAGAAGAGTCAATTTTATTTCGACAATCGATTAGGTGGCTTGACTGTAGTACGAAACGACAAGTACGTCGAGGATGTAAATTAAATTTGACCAAAAACTAATAAAGTACTTTCACATTTTTTTCAAAAAGCTTCTAAGGAGCGTAAATACACCTGACAACTCATAGGTGACACATCCGGTATACATTCACTCTACTCTACGGTATAAACTACATAGTGATGTCACCTTCCCACTAGCTCGATCACTGATAAACTGGTTCGATCGTGCGGGAATAAAGTTTTCAAAACATCGTTGTCTTATTTCTATTGTGGTAACAACTAAAACCATTAAATATAATGGTGACAATATGCTAAGTTCTTATTATTGAACCGTAAGCAACAATACCTTATTTTTCGAGTTTGATAATTGACGGCGACCGTTCAGGATTTTAATTTTTTTTTCCTTGCAGTGTATGGTCCAGACTACAATTCTAAATACGCGACTTATAATATTTGCTGTATTTGTAACGGCATATAAGCACTGATATTTTGCCGTCAATTTCAATCCAGTAAATACAATATACAACTCTATTTTCAATGTATGTTGCTCATAATACGGAGGTAATTATTTTTCAACATCCGACGCGTTTTAAAAACGGAAATGCAAAGTCAAAATATACGCACATCTTTAAGAGGCCTCCCTAGATAGGCTGCGTTTGTGTGTGAGGCAGGAGCGGCAAGTGCATCGTTGGCCGACGTATGTAATGTAATTACGCCTCTGCGCACAAGCCCCTCAGATGGCGTGCAGTGCTTTATTATTATCCATTTTCCTATGGGACTTTATGCAGTGACCACGTTGTTTTATCTATGGGTAGCGTAGTTCAAAGTCCAACGCTTGTTTTTATAGTTACGTTATTCGAATCCGATTGTTATTTTTTCAGATACGGCAAGCTGAAAACGCCATTTTTGGCAGTTTTGAGGGACCAGAAAATAATGTTTCTAGTAAACGTGTCATATTCTTAAAACTATAGCGACATAGTTTGAGGTGTCTGTTCTTTTCGTATGTATACAGATATAATGTGCGTTAAATAGTTTCGTTAAAAATAGGATAGTCGAAACTCGCTGCAACGCATTTTAAGCGCAGATAGGCAGACCCCTTAAACTACTTTCAGCATATTCACCACGCAGGTGTTTGACACTGGTCTTATCGGTGCACCAGTGTTCCAATATCCTCTGCGAAGAAAGTTGCTGCCTGACTATTCGCCGTACACAAGCTCATGCATTTACGCTGTATTGTGTCCTTCTCTGCCTGTAAAACTCGAATGACTCAACACAACTCGCGTTTGGACGCACAGTGTATTATCGCAGATAGGTTGACATGCACGTAATCACGCCTCTACTAATGTGTTTGTTTGGCCACTGAACGTGGTTGGGAGAAATAAGGTTAAACAATATTGATGTGTTGCGATTCGCTTTCCAATCGCAAAATGGGCGTCCCATGAAGAAACGAATCTGCAATCATATTTGGTTCACCTTGTACGTGTGCCACGCACAAAATGTTTAAACAGGCATGGTTCAATAATCAGATGACAACTTTCTTTGCAAAGGGTATTGGGAAGCTCGTAAACCGGAACAAGCTGACACGCAGTTGAATTGTGAACGTATCTTTGAAGGGAGGTGATGGGGTCTTACGGCCCATTAACAATGAGGTCTTTAGAGCGCCGCCTACCCGCGCGTGAGAGGCTCAAAAGCGTCAGAGCTATAAGGTCGACCTTGAAGCTCGCATCAAATGCCGCGTCGCCTCAACGAGCCAAGCGCTGGTCTAGCGTGTAAGGTTCCCGCCGAACGGTTTTTACTACGAAACATTAAGCGGTGACCAAATAATTTTATTGGTGGAAAGTCTGCAACTAAGTTCAGTGCAGGTCGCAATCTGAGTCTCACATACATCCGGTTAGTACATTTTGAAGCATGGAAGTCTGAAAAAGCCGTTTTTACCATGTTGAAGGGCTTAGAAACAGTGTTTTTAATGAGCGTGGCGTCTTAGCAATGAGGTTCCGGCCTTGTCTGAAGTTTGTTTTCTTTTCGTACGTTGGCACAATGGTCACACGTGGAATATTTTCGTATAAAAAACCTGTTTACGAACACTGCGACGCATTTGAAGCATTAGGTAGGCGGCCGCCTTAAGAGACGATGAGGGTGAAGATACGAAGAGACAGCACAACATACGTGCCCGAGTCGGTATTCTAACCCTGGACCTTTCGCACCGTATACCGGCGCCTAACCGACTACACTACGGAGGCTGGCTACGTTTCTTTGAACAGTTCAAACATTTTACAATTTGTTCCCCTTTTTTACAGTCTATACGAGGTTGAAAAATAATAGCCCTCGTAATGGTATGTTATTTGTAATACATTGTTGATGCGGATTATGCATTCAGCAATAGACTGCTTTCAGAGATTAAAAACTCAGGCAAATATTTTTCGTAGGTTTAATATAAGCAGTAAACGATCTGTCAAGTAGAGATACGTGTAACCTTAGCCCTGTTAGAGCCAAGAGCCGGAATACCGGTAATTATTGTCTGTGCGAAAAACGCCAAAAGCCGAGATATCGGCCCTGTATTTTTAAAAATATAATTCATAGGTTTTCTTGCATAGAATTTTTCTGGAAAAATATGTTTACAATTGTAATGGCTAAAGAAAACATTTAATTGCCTGTATAATTTTAATTTTAATTGGTATCAAGTTAATTCCAAATGTTAATAAATAACTGCTAATTTCGGAAAGATAATTATGTTTGCATATTTCACATACCTACCTCGAAAAAGGTTTAATAAATAATTATTCAACCTGTGATAATTCACAGATTATATATTTGAGCCCAATAACTGACGGTAGCACTTTACGGCCTAGACAAAAAAAATTACCAGTTGATTTTGGTTTACTGTAGTTGCAAAAATGTACTACCTTTTGACTGCCTAGTCTTACTGTATATGGTTTCTGTGAAGTTCGTATAACACACGAGTTTCTATTTCGTTTAGTAATTCTTCTACAAGCTATTTTAAACTGTTTGCATGTTACTAAGTATATGTACAAAAACTAAAAAAAAAAATTAAATTTAAATATAAAAGAAATGGTTGTTCAACTAATGTTTTCTCGGATTCATGTGAAAAAAAATTCCAGTCTAGTAAACTATTTCTACATTCTGGTAGCAGTACTCTTAACATTCGATTTTTTTTTAAATTTAATATAGACTTTTGTGAAAATAAATGTGTAGTGTGCGTCATCATTTATTCCATAGAACACGAAAAATACTCAGTCAGTGTCAATGAACGACAATGTGTCTGTTACATGTCATTAATTCGAATGCCTTGGATATTTTCATTTTATGTGCACTAAAATTGTATGTGCTCGGCAATTGTTATTACAAATATGTATGTGTAATGAATAAACACGGTGCATAGAATTTACTGTAGGCTACATAAGGTGACCGCCTGCCCAGGCCGTCGAGTGGTGCGCAGAACTTCGGCGAATTATTCGAAAAGTGTTCAGCATGTGTTTAGTTATGTCTGATTTGGAATAGCATTAAAAGAACTATACACACATGTATTCCGATTTCAGGTCCTTCTCGTATTTCTACAGTTCATTTTTACTATTCCGAAAATAGCAAAAATTTATTTATTTATGGCCAATTTTAGGTATGGAAACCTTGGCACAGAATCTTTCAAAAGGTTTATGCGCGTACAATACTCGTTTATCTTTAATATTATGTTATAAAATGATGGGGTCGCCAATGAACGACTCGTAGAGGCGAGTTATCGATCAGAATACTGCATAGCAGTTAAGTGCCTTGCGTCTAGAGGCTAGGATGAGGCGTGATGAGCGCGTTGTATCGTCCTTATCGCTTCCGTGCTTATAGGCCTAAACGGGCAAAAAAAACACCCAGGCAGCCACCTTAATCTTTATTAATGATCGAGGATACGATTTTATGGACATGGTATTTACTCTAACGTAAGCAGTTAAACCATGTTGTAATCACCTTCGCATTCAAAGAATGATGTTCCATATTGTAGTATTAGCTCTTTAACTTAAATCATATAATATTACCTTCAATTTGAAATAATTATTTGTTGATCGTTATCGACTTTCTTATAACGAAGAATTCGCAGTTATGTCTAATTTGTTACGGCCATTCAGTTAAACATCTTCGACACGCCTTTTTTTTAACTACTCCTCACGGTAATGTGTTTCTTATGCGTGAATATCTCTGCTACCATTTTTACTGTACCTACACTATTACAATTATTACCAAATTTATTCTGCTGTAAATTTACAGTTACGTAACTTATCAAAACAACACCACAACCATTAGTTCTGTATGTGCAACTTATCTGCGTTCAACAGTTCGATAAATAGTTTTGAAAAACAAGCATGTTTTATGTTATTCTTATAGGAACATATTTTCCTATAACAGTGTTTTCTTCCAAATGCACATAAAATGTTAAGTTTTCATTAACGAATTTCAATTTATTTTAGGTAACAGTGTAAACATACTGTTGCATTTGTTATTTTAAGCCAACAAATAGTTCTGATGTTTTAAAGCATAAACGAATACATAAAGTTTAACAGTTTTCTGACTGAAAGCGTTTCCATTGTTCGATCTGTACTTTAATTTTTATCCTGAGGTAAACTTTCTGAACGACTCAAGGTAACGAATTGTATCTCAGTTTGTTTCTAGCCAAGTACACACGATGGCCGTACATTCATTTACATCATGGTTTATTTCTTCCAAAAGTACGTCCCGTAATGCAATGGCGTTTTTGTGTTAAATAGACTCACTCTGTAATAATTAGTCTGGAATGCATGAGACTTGAAATAACTAATACCAACACCAACGTAAAGTTAAAATTAATTTAATTCATTGCCAGAAAATTATCTCAGGGTTCAAACAAGATGGCGTGGATCCGTTCCAGGTATTCCTAGATGACATTAGAATCCTACATTAAAGGAACAGTATATTATTATAGACAGGAAATAACAGAATCGCACGTAATATTTAATCATAGATGACCATTCCAGAACATTCGCAAAATGGTAGCATATGTTAATTAATGTTAAAATTTGAAGCAGGAATGCGAAATAATTATATATAATATACTGCAAAATTCAGTCAAGATGGCGATGGAGCAAGGAAAAACACTGGGGAGGAATATTAAAAAACGTCTAGCTACAGAAGCTCTAAGATCTAGGCTACTGGATAATCCCCGTCGCAGAGCCAGACTGCAGCACTTCCAGTCGGCGATCTCAGTGTGTAAACCAACATGTCTTGATACAAAAAAATACGGCGGTGCTGGCTGGGCCTGCCATAGTAACGTGGTCATTTGACGTTACCAATCTTCTGTAGTAGGCAGGCCCCAGTCCTTCTGTCTACTGGGTAATACAGGCATCCAGCTTACCCAGATGATCTTCCTACGGAATGGCTCAGAACGGCGAACTCGTCGTCGTTCTTTGTATGTCTCGTAGCCTTCCAGCCATTACGGCCACTCCGCTTGGTCTCCCAGAGAGAACTCCTCTTTTAAAAAAAATCTCTAAACGGGCGACCCCTCCTTATTCCTTGCTCCAAAGACAATACTGCTCATAGCATAGATATATTGATTATAAAACTACCTAAATTACAAAATTTTTCGGAAAAATATCATGACTTATATCTAAGACCGTGATCGATTATGAAATAATAAACAATTACAATAATTATCACTAATTACAGTTCATAAAGTAAATAACAGGATAGCGAACTAACGTTTAATCGTTGAGGAATTACCTTAATAAATACAATTTCAGTAAACATTAATAACTGCAATATAGGCATCACAGACGCATATATTACAGTGTTAAGCACTGTACAATTTCTAGGAACAAGACAGTGCAATTTGCAATGCAAGTCTTGATCCAGGAAAAATGTTTTGTACAGTTTGTGATACACTCGAAGACAAAGTTTTACCTAATTTCAAAATATCCTTGGTATTTTTATGTATTGTTTGTTGTGGAATTTTGCGTCGAATAAAATTAAATACCTAAGTCATTAGAAAACAGGAAAATCTTATGATTATAAATTTTGGAAACATCTCATTTGACTTTCTTTTAACTGCGTGCATGAATAATCTTTAAGAAGAGAAGTTTTGCTACTATAATTAATACTGAAAATTACTAGTTTGATCGCCTCGTATTGTGAAAATGTTATGTTTTAAAGAAGTATTCGATTCTGTGCTCGTTGTTATTTGATTATTTTCTGTTAGCTTAAATATACTATTTTTTTTTTTTTTAGATGAAAGTAATTGCTAGGAAAAATTTCGTGCCAAAACGAATTTCAGTAATATGTGCTTAAACTCAATGAGCATGTATTGCCCTAACCAAATAATATGACTTCGTTGCTATCCTTCGTAAAACCACTGTATGTGGATTTGGTTTTAAAAAAATAGTAATTATTTTTTTTATTTAAAACAATTTTGCCTAGTTATTTTTTTTTATGTAGTGAACAAATAATAGAGTTATATTTGTATTCAGTAATACTTATATAACCTAAATATCTTATTTCATCTTCACAATAAAGATACTTGACGCCATATTTATCCAGGAAACGGACATTAATGCTAGATTACATTACTCAAAATAAAGGTGGTAGTCGTAATTAAAATTGTATAGTTTCATAAAACCATAAATTCATAGTGCAATATTACACAAAATATCTGTTTTATAGATCAATTGTTACCTTCGTGGAACACTCTTCATTTAACGAGCAGTCTTGCAAGTTGCTGCGACAGTGTTGCTAACTTTGCTATGACGTAGGTACATTGTGAATCGTTTAAATGCTACCAACCAAGGTGAGATTAATTTTACCCAGAGAAGGTAACCGTATAACCTCTCCACACGGACGAGACTGGCACTTAGTAATGTTTGTTCAACATTCGTAGAGAAGACGCGGGAACCTGTGAAAACTTCTGTATGCTAGTTCAATTTTCATGGGAATTTTTAAACATTACTGGATGCATCACTGCCTGGCACGACCCAAAAATATTTTTAAATATCATGGAAAAGTCGCAATGTATGAATAGTCATAATTTCTGTGAAGAGTTAAAAATATATGTTACTTGTATGTTATGCCACATTCCCACTGTTTATCTTAATAAATAATGGATATTTTACTGAACAGGTTTCTTAAAATATCTTCAACATACTTGTTGGTCTTTCTCAACATTTACTACACGATATTTTACTGGGCGCACGTGTGTGTATCTATGTACAAAACTAAGTTAGAAATTAACTATCTTCAAAGGACACTAAGGTTACTAGTAATGCCAAGTAATGATAACTATGTACTAGCAAGACAATTATTAATACTATACGGTTAAGGGTGTTGGGGTAGCGATGCTTAAACGAGGATAACCTGTGTAGTATTAACGGTATTTTAGGTAAAATGAATGAAAATTACAAATACGCAATATTATCAGCAGTGTTTTGAAATATACTATGATTTTCCATAACGTTTTGTATGTATACAAGTATTTTTATTTCTGTAAGAAATAAAATTCTTGACAATATGTCTTTTTAGGGGATTTTTTTACAAATTACAGTACAGGGATCTAGCTTAAGTACAACATACAACCACGTCAGTGACTTGTACCTAAAAATGTTATAGATTATATTGCAACTCTTACATTATTGGAATAAAAATAATCTTTTACAATACTGAATACAAGAATTTACATTTCTTTCCAACTAAATATGGACACCAATCTATGAAGATCTGAAGTGGTTATCCTTAGTGACTTTCATATAATACGGAACAGTGAGGGTGGCGATAATGATATGAAGACACGTGTTGCCAAGAGCAGGAAAGATTATCTGCAGTGCCTACTGGTTTCAACTACTTTGGCTCAACGAACGGTTCCGTAATCTCACATAAAAGTTCATTACATTAAATTCACGTAATACTATGAGCTTAGAATATGTTTTTTTTTTTTTTTAATTTGGTTCTTACTACGCGCACCATCATAGGCTGGCGGGTAGCGAGCGGGGAATATCTTGCAGTTAAGAAGCTATTGTTTCATATTCGAATGTCTTTAATGTACTTGCGGTTACAGTTTTCATTCCAGGGTCCACTGTTGTTTGTGCCGTGGCACGATGTTCAGATTCCAGGCACCCTCTTCTCATCAGCTGTTACGTATTGTAGATTTATAGGCCTAAGGCCATGATTAATCACTTCTACTGCTTTTAAGATAATTATTTTTTAAATTCTAAACAAGAGCAGATATCGGAAAACTGTTGCACTGATTTCTTCATAACAGTGTATACTATGTTAAATAATTATTTCAAGAGAAAATTTGTAATAGTTTCGGCTAATTATGAAATTAAGGGAATTCTCATTAATGAACCAACTAGTCAAATCTTTATAAATTTTTGTCTAGATGAAAATATACTGTGTAGTAAAAATAATTTTCAGCAAAATGATACAACAGTTTTTTCAATATCTGCTATCGTTAAGAAATAAAAAAATAATAATTACCGTAAAAGCAGAAGAAATTATATATCATGGCCTCAAAAATAATTCATAATTTCATAATGGTACCAAACAATGGCCAAATATTACAAATTGCGTTAAAAGTAATTTTCTACAAATTAAATATATTTTGGTTCCATAGTTTTTGTACCAGCGCATGACAAAGTAATAATTTGACTATTTTCGCTACCTACCCGTAGTAAAAGCAATTTAAATGATACGAACGAAATAACTTACGTGAAAGTAGGCCTACATGTATTAGCTACAGAATGACACTTTCGTTATTTCATGTGAAAATCAATTTTTATATACATACTCAATGGGAAAGTGTACGTACATTCATACATTTGTTTTAATACAAACAAATTTTACATGATATTACGAATGTGTCATTCTATAGCTTAGTACTCTTACTGTCACTCAAAATTATTTTATTCGGTACGTTGGAATAGTTTTTATTTGGGTCAGTAGCGAAAGTAGTCATATCGCTACTTTGACACGCGCTTGTACGTAAACTATGTAACCGGAAAATGTTATATTTGTGAACAATTACTATTATTGTAATGTATAAGAGTTGGACAGGGTTAGGTACAGTTATAAAATAACAAATTTTCCAATGCAGAGCGGTATAAAGGACGTGCTAGAAGCCGCATTTGAAGTATGGAAAGATGCAGGCGATAAGGACTCGGCTGGCTCATGCGAGAACAAACCTTTATGCGCGGAACGCGATAACGGCGTGCAGTGTTTTGGTCGTTGAATTTTCCTTACGAGACTTTTAAGCGGTCTTCATACTATATTATTTACTAAAAGTGTAGAGTAAGGTCCAACACGTGCTTCTCTATTTTTGCTCTGCGATTCCGGTCAGTATTTTTTACGTGACAGTAGTCTGGAAAAGCCGTTTCTAGCCATTTTGAGATGCACCAAACCATGTTTCTGAACATGATATCTAGAATTAAAAAAATATAGGAGCATTGTTTTCATAGGCGCAACTAGAATTGACATTTGGGGAGGGCACAATTATGTGAATACTGTTATACTCGAGCTACTCCTACCTGTAATCAGTAACATAGTCAGAATTTATGAATTTCAGACGGGGAAGGATGGCTATCCTGCGAATATTATAAAGGATCACCCACCACATATTCAAGCGGGGAGTCCGGGGGTCCTTCCCCGGGAAAATGTCGGATTTCAAGGTGAAAAATAGTGCTATTTTAGCAGTTTTGATTGCTAAACATTGAATATTCTACTGGTAACAGTATCACTGATTATTCAATGTTAAATTAATTGCAATTTTTAAGACCTTGGTTAATTATTTATTTGGGGGGGCCCGTGCCCTAGTCCCCCCCCCCCCATAGTTGCACCTATGATTGTTTTAAATGTGTTTTATTTTCACATATAAAGATATGGAATATATGTTCAGTAGTATTTCTTTTAAAAAACTGATTCCTGACATGCTGCAACAGTGTTAATGCTCAAACTGTATAGTGCTTTTAAGATTCCACTATGCACCTGATGTACAAATTTTTTGTTTTAAATCCCTAATATTTGTTTCGGAGCATAAATAAAAAATGTTTGTTTCAAAAACCAATTTAATGTATGTGTTCTTTAACATTTCTGCCCTAAATTTTCATTACTTGGTAAATGCAATTTGTTAACAGCGATAGAAAAATTAGTATCCATATTTTTCTATCACTGTTTACAAATTGCAGTTCACACATAAGACAAATTTAGTGTAAACATGTTAAATATCACATACATTAAATTGTTTCTTCAAACGAACATTTTTTAGTTGTACTCTAAAACAAATATTACGACTTTAAAACAAAGAATTTGTACATCAGGCGTATAGTGGAATCTTAATATAAATAACCCAGACTGTTCGGTGTTAACCAACTTTTCGTTAAATGCATCGGTAAAGATAAAGGTATGCGAAGTGATGTACAACCTAGGCACCAACTTGGGAAAGTTTTACATATTTTGTTTAAGCTGTGTTTCTATTATAAGAAAATTGTGGCCATTTAAACACTTTTGACCTTGTCATTTATCTTTGTAGGATTTATCATATGTTTAGTTTTCTAGCTGAATGTTCTGAATACATCTAATCCTAGAGTGTTTTTTTTTTCCTTGTTTGTTTTAACTCGTCTGAATTCCTGGGACGGCAGACTACTGCAATGGCATACGTCCAGGATTCTGCTCACAATCAAGTAGTCTTTACAGTCGAGAACAAAGTTGCAACTACTTAACATAAAGTATGTGGTTTGTTTATGCAGTGGCGGATTTAAGAATTTATCGTAGGGGGGGGGGGCGAAGTATATGCCTTAAGAGGTGCGCATACCACAAACCAAAAAGGAAGGGTCCGGGG
The DNA here is from genome assembly GCA_003012365.1 of Medauroidea extradentata. Classification (NCBI taxonomy): domain Eukaryota; kingdom Metazoa; phylum Arthropoda; class Insecta; order Phasmatodea; family Phasmatidae; genus Medauroidea; species Medauroidea extradentata. Next base: position 60,175 of record PNEQ01130873.1, on the reverse strand, counting down.
GTCCTCCCCCGAAAAAATTAAGGATTTGTAGATGCAAAATGGTGCTATTTCAGGAGTTTCCAGGCCAAAAAATTGAATATACTCCTTTCAAAAAACTGTAATTTTTTACGATAAATTATGCTTCTAAGGGAAAATTTTTGTGCTGTCAAAAAAATTCTGACGTATTATGTGGTCACCACCCCAAATAATAAGAGAAAAATAGCTATCAATTATAAGCAATTATCATAAATTACAGATATAATAATAAACATGTCATGCGACGATTCGTTCTTCTCGTCATCGTGTCAGGAAGCCTGTATTAGCTATGTACAGAATTTTGTTTAAGAAAAACATAAATGTATATACTTTGTCTTTGTGGAAACAGCAGATACAAGCGTCTGGGCCTTCTCGACCCCACTATCGCCCGTGTAACCCACCTAGCTGATGGGCGAGAGAGGAGGAAAGCCAGCCTGTTATGTTTAAGATACAAATGTTAACTAGTTACCATAATTAGAATATGAAGAATTTTAGGAATTAAGAAAAACATGTAGGGCATCTGTCGAAGTGCAGCTGAACGAAATTAAAATATGTTGTAATAAACACAGCAGCGGCAGGAAGTTACTGTCCTCGAGGGGCGGGGCCATCTTTCGTAAGCTGTCTCCTGATTGGTCTAATTAAACCAAAGTCTGCAGGGCAAGCGACAGGGAGGACGGCGCCAAATAAGAGCATGGCTAATTTTTTGACAGATTTTGGGACAGATGTTTTCGAGCTGTGGAAGACGGCGTTGAGACGCAGATAACGGAGGGTCGGGGTGCCGCCGCAGGGCATCAGTTCAGGCGCCGGACACCTTCAGAGAGAGGATGTTGAATCAAGAGATCGGCGGATGGGAGTGACACCGCCGGGTGTTTTCGATTTATGCGTCGGGACGCCGACGAGTTGCGGTATTCGGGCCGGTTATTTAGAAGTATTGCAAAGCATTGCAAGTTAGGGCGGTAGACCACTGATGTTGCCATGGTAACCTTCGACGAAAGTTAACTACGTATTGCTGAGACTAACGGGCATATAATCATCAAGTGCAATACCGACAAACCTTGTTTAACAACGATCATGCCAAGGGAGGACAGCGAGAGGTCTATTTTAAACTGAACTTTCCAACTTCTTATTACTCCGCACACTTTACACCACAGAACTTTAGGACGTCAAAAATTAAGTACAATTATAAGATTCTGCTTCGACGAATCTTTTCTTTATTGTTTTAACTCTTGAAAAAGTACTCTAATTTTACTGAATAACTAACTAATTTGCACTCAACATATTGGAATCTAGAAACTAGAAATGTTTATTACATACTACAGATACACTGCATTCTGTGATGCAGTTCTTAAAAACTACATTGGAAGTTGCAACTTACCATACCTCATAAAAGATAGGCGCGACCTGGTAAGTTTGGCAGTAAATTTGGTTCAGCTGGTCAATGGATTTTCTCTGGGATCTTCCGGTTACCCTGCCCCTTCATTCCGGTGCTGTGGCATACTCATATCACGTCGCCCATCACAATCACTAAATACCTAGCTGTTAAGTGCTGGTCAAAATATCTTCACCCATTCAAAAGTATCATGTCACTGAAACATACACCCAACGAAAACAGACTTATAGAAACTATACAATTTATACTGAAATCGGATATCACGAACCAATGGCTATTCAATCAAATTCATGGACACAAAAAATTTCATATTGCTGTAATTTTTTAAAAAATCTGAAGTCTAGTAAAATCCTTTACTTTAAATTTCTTTAAATACAATTTTTTTTGTAACTATAAGCATACAGCTAGCAACATTAATTTAATTTCAGTGTTATTATTCAACTACAGTTATTCATTTAGATTTCGCTGAGATATGTTCCCGTAACGTAGAAATTTTGACATTGACATGAAGTTATGGGAAAACTATGGATGCTAAAATATTGTTCTTGAGAGGATAATGTAGTCACTAGTAACATAATTCTATATATACTAACTAATGAACTAATGCTATTTCGTACAAATTAAATTTTAGAATTTTTCACGCTTGAACGGGCTTAAACTGCTCTCGCGGTATAAGGAACGTAATAAAAATAAACCCGTGTCACAGTATCAGCATCGCCGTCTCCTGTTTCTTCAGGTTTATGGAGTTCATTAAGAATATGTTAAGACATTATTTTCGCTATCTTCCTAGTTAGCATTCAACATTAAAACACAACGTAAAAACACTTCATAACAAATATAGTTGAAACCATCACTCATTCACAGCACACTAGTGGCTGAGAATGTGTGAAGACACGGTATCGTAGTTAGTATTCCACCCCTCCCCCTCCACCCCCTTCTGGTCACGGCTATTGACAGTTTTTTATGACAGGGCCTTGCTCTGACCAGTCTTTCTTCGACCTGACACACTCGCCCTCATGCTGATAAAGGTTCTAAAGGGACATCACACAATAGAAAAAAAAACAGGAAATATATCCTCCCGTCAGCACAGCATACAGGTCTTTTCGATCAAGAACGAGTCTCGCTTAGGAGTTAAGGCATTTGTGAGTCAATGTGTATGGTTGAATTATTTTAATATTTATTTCTATAATTGTGATGTTTCTTCGATATATTTTAACAATTTACTACACTTAAAAAACACACAGCAGGTTCTTTCCACCCCCTTCGAATCCTTCACTGTGTTTATGCCACTTGATATTTGGTTCACAGATACCATCGCATACAGCAATTGTAAATACAGTGTAACTTACAAGGGATAAAATAAAAAAATCAACAAGTAAGCAGAAAACTGCCTTAAAATATACAAAGTAATATTGGTCTATAGCTGTGTAACACCGTATGTTAGAAATTTAACGAATAACTACTATTTACCAACATAACTGTCAAATAAATGCCATGAATAAATTAAAATTCGTTGAAAATACACCCTTCCTTTAAAATTTTGTCATTAAGGGATGATAACTACAATATAAAATTTAAGACAAGTTTTTTTATTGATTTTGTCGTTTTCTACCCACTTTCATGTGATCGTTCAATATAACTTTTTTCTGTCTGAAAATTATATGTTGAGTTACACAAAAACCTATCCCACGGGTAAAAAAAAAGTACAAATTTAATAATCTCAAATAAACCCTTCATTATTATAATCTGTGTCATGTAAGTGGTCCGTATTTTGACAGTTCACTCCTGAGAAACGTGTCTGTACACAGTTTTACGGAGACCGTGCTTTTCCAGGAAGCCAGGTAGGTTTACAGCTCCAAACAATGGAACTGTGTGACACATTTTTCAGAAGAGAAACGTCAAAATACGAACAAGTTATATGAAACAGACTATATTTTCATGTGTCGATTTACATTCGCATATATTAAAAGGAAAAGAAAAATAAAACAAAAGAAATATCAACATTCTGTGTTTGAGATCAACCCATTTACCGCATATGTTTTGTTTTATTTCTACAACATACTCGGACGTTCCCAGGCAAAACTAACATCATAACATTTTGGAAAGTATTTATGGATAAAGTCATAAATTATAACAACTGATTATTTGTTTCAAATTGCACCATGTTCGTAAATTGAGAAGAATCATCAGATATACATACATAATAACGACTGCAACATGCAGTACCAGACACTCTTCAATCGGAAACTTTATTTTTGTATAAAATGTGCAAGATGTTCATGTTAAAACGTGCAATAATAAATTTAGAGATTGAGTCAGCAACAATAAGCATTTTTATACAGAGAACATCTGGTCCGCAAAGCCAGCGAACGGTTATATGTAGGCGATCCACAACGTTTTTTAAGTACACGCCATCCGTGATGAAGCTCTGTCCTCCCTAGTGCCACATTACGTGAATATACGTAAACGTAACTTTCCATACATTTCCTGGACGCAAGATTGTGTTGACTGACTTATCCCATGGACTGCAAGGCCACATGACCAAAATACACTTGATGATTTTCCATGACGATATCTATATTCATTCCTGTAGACACAGACATTGGCTTCGTTACAATGTTTGTTGCTGCATGTGATGCGAGACGCCCCACATATAATAATATATTCGACTAGGTGCGGCAGAATCTCGTATGTCGTTACCATGTTTGTATCGAGGTTGGTGGCCATCATTTTCAGCAACTGTTACGAGCTCGTAACATTTACTCTCAAAGAAGAACTGCTCAGAACAACTCATTCGTGTCAAATTTTCGCGTACATATCGCCTCTTTCTGACGTTCTACACTACATGTTCCCTCTATAAAATTGTTAATGTAGCGGTCCCTGTTCCCAGTTTCAATTATGCACACGTTTACTGAAACTGCCTGAACGGATTAGTTTCATTTCAAGTAAGTTTTAAAATAAAGTTTGGTGATGACATTCTCACATATACGTAAAGTTTTCCTGTTTTGTTGAGTTTCGCACTCACTCAACGCACACAAATAGTCGCCGAAATGCTTCTAAATCATTATGAAATAATTTTATTTTGTCCATGCCTCTCAATTTGCAATGTTTCCGAAATACTAGTGCCATAATTTTTAAAAACCTGTCACGTTCGACAGAAATCATCTCAGATAACATTAGCTGCAGACATTAAAACGAGAACACTAGAAGTGACTGCCCTTTTCGTGGCGGATGGATACGGACAAAGATTTCTAGGCAGGAACTGACTAGAATACATAAGTATTTACGAACAAGGCATTCATTCAGTCTCACAAAAGGAGGTAGACAAGATGTTCAGCGTGTATCCAAGAGATTGTCTGATGAAAGGAAATATACGCGGATGTCGCACGGAGAAGTTTCGCAACACCCTGTTTTACGTGTTCCTATACACCAGCCAACTGCTGGTATAGATATATACTCACATCACATCAAAGTTATAGAATTAGTTGAACTACCATGAATTATATTAAGCACACGAGTATAAATTATGTTTACCAGATTGCAGTGTTTTTTTTCTGTCGTATGCCAGAAAAATTATTTAATGACATGATTTTACTCAAAGCACATTGACAACGCCGCACCGCTCTGTCATTGGCTTTGAATGACAAATAATACATTTGGTTGACATGAAACATTTAGGCATGATTGTGGAGAGTCGCATCCATACATATTCTCTGTACGTGACGTTTAATGCAATGTTATTGTTTCGTTAGCTTCTACGCCTGTGTGTTACTAGTTGGGGGCTCATCTCTTCAGAGTTGATGACGAATTACAGGTGTGTCTTCAAAACCGCTGTTTTGTACAGATCTCAGACTCTTCCAGGTAGAAGGACGATCTGTACTCAGATAGCTGCCCTGCTCTCCGTCACACAGTCTCGAACTTATCATTGCAAGTCGGCACCGGGGTTGCACCTATTGGTACACTGTGACAGCTATTTGAAAGGATACAACGATAGCGTAGACGCAGAGCAGAGTGTTAGGGCGAAGGCTCAGAGCATGGCAGTAGCTATGGGATTATTCCGAGAAACGTCATGCAACCAAGGTGGCTGATGATTGGTCAATACTCTGCCCATTACGTTTTCATTATCTGTGATACAATTAATGACTGGATATTTTAGGTGCCATTTCTTGCGAGCGGCAAATCAAGTGACAACGTCTTGCCATTGTCCAATACGTCAGTTTCTCGCCATGTATCGTATAATCTATGACTTGGCACTAGATGTGCCGTTTGTTGCAGGCGGCCACCGAGAAGCTAGTGCCTTGCCGTCGTCGAAGGCGTTGTTCTGGTGGCTGTAGGTGCCTGCGGTGCCGTGCAGAGGGTAAGAAGGCCTGCGAGGCCACATCTGCATGAGCAGGTCAGCGTCGTTGCAGTGCGGGAAGTCATCCAGCACATCCCAGCGGTCCGCCGACAACCAGCCACGCTCGAAGCACAGTCTCACCATGTAGCTGACGCCGAAGTGCGCGGCCACCGTGCACAGCATGCAGGCGCTCTTGAAGGGGAACATCTGCACTTGCTCCACCTCGTCGTACAGCGGCCAGTGCAGCACCGGCTGCATTCCTAGCTCCGGCTCCCCACCTGCCGCACACCACAACACACTTGTAAACCATTCTGTACATGTGTACCAGCAGTCGAAACTTCGGTTCCTGTCAGGATTCCAGACAGTCTAATCTGCGTGTGAAGTAAACGACGAGGTAGCTTTTGAATGTAGCTTTTTTTTTTTTGACAAATTCCATTGTGACGCAGATATCTGTCAAATAAAACTACAGAGAATAGGTAGAGAAGGTGATTTATCGCGGGAAAAGTTGACTGTCTGCTAGGCTTCAATGTAATGTAGTCATAGCTGACGCTTTTATTGCGTTACTGGCGAGTCACTATTTAACTGGACCAATGATAACTCTGGTGCACTACTACTGGACTTCTGTTATTCGTCTGTAAACAACTAGATGGTGCCACATAAACCGTCGGACAAAAATGCATGACGCAGGACGATACACTGACTTGCAGAATATGCATGCAGAAAACACTCTCGCGATTTTCCACCATCTCTAAGAATAGGAAAAAAATAATCATAGTAGGCCTATGCTTTGGTCAACAGGATCCTGTCATTTGATTTCCTGTTCTATGTAGTTTTCTTTGGCAGACACCTGCGTCACAATGAAGTACGACCAAAAAACTACATCCAGTCATGCACTCTCGCTGCACTACTCTTTCTGAGATTATAACAGATTGTTTATAATATAAGTCAGTTCGGGAGTCAACTTCAGTCGAACGTAAGACCGCGTACACACTTGCGAGCTGAGTGGTTTGTTAACCGCTCGTGAGCCGCTCGCAACGTTTCCGAGTTAAAATTAGTTTCAACGAACCTCCAGCGATCCACTGTACAGCCGAACCTGCAAGGAGCCTACAACAAGCCGATGATAGTCTATTGATAGCAAGGATGGTTTGCGAGCGCTGTCCAAATACACGAACCTGCATCAAGCGAGTCCAAACTAGCGCTGCGAATCCCTCTGTGTTCGTTGAAAAAAAACTTCCTTCGTGTTGTCACGAGCGGCTCGCGTGCGGTTCGTAGGCCGCTCGTATTTCGCTCGGTACAGCGTACAAACTGGCGAACATACTGCTCATGAGCGGCTCGCGAATCGCTCGGCTCGCCAGTGTGTATGCATCCTAATGTTGTGGACAGAGCACTGCAACGGCTCTTGTCCATAATATTTCACTCAATCCTTTCAAGATCTTTCGAAGTCGTTATTTTGAATGTACGGTACAAACTAGTAAGCTCTTATTTCGGAAGATATTTTGGCTGAGCAAGTTTTGTTATATTCTTTCAAGTAAGCATTCATAACTTTTTACGAGTATACTTTATTAATGTTTTCAGAAATTTTACGTATGAATTGCTCAGTTCTTTTTTATTTACTCAAATAAAATAGATTGATTTTTTCCGCAAAATACAAACATTTCTCCACTGTATACATTCGCGTAGGATAGGCAAGGTCCTATATAATTCTGCACTGTGTATTTATCAGTATATCTGTTACAACTACAGCGATAATCATATTTTACTGCCGGCAGTGGCGAATATTAAGGTTAAAGAATTATTAAAGCATAGTACTATCCTATTCAAACATGTACTCATTAAGCAATTATTGTTGTTAATATCTTAAATAATAAGGCAACCTTTGCATCAATATTTAAATACAACTTTTATCACCCAGAGTTCATTAGCTAATATTGCGTTTTTAACATTTTGAGTGTCGCGAATTAAATATAACGTGGCCCGACAGAAGCTGAGACCATTCTGGCGTACGATTGCTCATAAATGAACACTACCTTGTAACAGTAAATGTGGTACTTTCGTTGAATAGAAAGCTACCAGTTGCCCATTACACACTTGGAGTTATTTTAAGATGTTTGTGTTAAAACTACGAAGTAGTCAGGTACAGTAATGAGTGGTATGTGCGGTGGAAGCGGGAGTTTTCGAGTAAGCCCGGTGGCTTACAGCGGCATCCTCCACGTTTTCCCACGTGAAAAATGGGGCTCTGTCTGGACGACCAGTTCTGATTTGACATAACAGCCAGTAGGTTGTAACCACTGTATTTCCGCGAAAATAGTTCTGCATCAACTTGGTTCACTGACTTACGTGCACATCTACAATTCTACTTCGTTGTTATTGGCAGCACGTTTCTCATTTAGTAGTGCCAATTATGTTGTGGCGATACCACACGGCTGTGAGTTGCAGTAGAACGTTAAGACACACATGTGTTACAAACATCCAATCACTAGCCATTAAGCAGGGTTGTACAAGTAAGTGACCGAAACCAACTGGTGTAGAAATCTTTCCATCAAAAATGGGGGTCATACCGGTGGTGACCACCACTTTTGAAAACCAGGTTATTGATACCCGCGAGTATGCAGGCACCCGATAATATCCACCACGACTGAATCTTACGGTGAAAATGGTTGTTTCTGAGCGAGTTATAGGAATCCTTTCGTTTCTTATAACTACCCCAGTTAAAATCTTGTCTCTGTAACGGGTTGGTGGTGCAACTCCCAGTGATTATGATTGAAAACGTAATACTCCACGCAAAAGTGATTTACTAGGATGTGAACGAAGAATACATCAAGGATGGACTTTTAAGAATGACCATTTTGTAATGCAAACAGCCGAAGTAACCGAAAGCTTGAATGTCCCACTTGTCACGTAATAAAAGGGATCTTCTTACCCACTATCGCTATTAAGATACTTTCAGAACTGTACTTATCACTCTCTTTGTGTGAAAACATATTCATAACCCACTGAAACTGTACCCACTGAATTACTCAATGATTATCTTGAATTGGGATTATAAATAAACACTTTGTGTGGATTTGATATACTTATAGGTTAAAAAGTCATGTACTTACTAAGTATCCTTAACAACGTTCCGAGAAAAAAAGAAAAGATAAAGCCGTAAGTGTTGCCACTCTCGGGCCAGTGGACGACGAAAAGTAGGTGTGGGAACAAAATAACGTAGACGAGATCAGTGCTCAGGATCCTGCAACATAAAGATGATTAGCCATGTAACGTTTAGAAAAACTAAACTACCCATTTCAAAAGTAAATGTATAAATAAACTTACGTTTCTTATGCACTTATTATGTATAAAAATAATAATTTTATGTTTTCTTATAAACCGGATAGCGTAAAATAATGTGTCACAAAAATATCAACCAGTAATTAAAAGGTTACGATCTTAAGGTACCAGGTGCTACATTTCTTTGAGGAGTGCCCAAGGTTAATTTTCATCATTAAAACGTTCGCGTGCACACGGCTATGGACTCCCAGGAGCGTTTACGTTTTTTTTCTTTCCGCTTTCTGTATCCGCTTAGCCAACCAAAATTTTAATTGTTTTAGACGTTTATATTTGTACGAGATATGGCTTGTAATTTAGATATGCGTTGTCTCTATTTTTTCTGTAATGAAAATGTTTAAGCATTCGTAGTTTTTGTATGGCGTGACAAAGTTCAAATTTGCATAAAGCGGTTTTATGCTAGAAATAAAAACCAAATGACTTAACGCAAGAAATAATTCATAATTAAAAACAGTGCCACTGGCTACATCAAGACATGTATTAAAATCGCATTTTTTACATTTAAAAAATTGAAAATTCTTTACTTAAAATTCGGCATATTTTTAATATAAAAATATAATTGCATTTTTGTACATGTCTTGTCGTAGCCAGTGACACTGTTCTTCATTGCTAATTATTTCTTGCGTTAAATCATTTTTTTTCTTTCTAGCATGAAACCGATTTATACAAATTTGGACTTTGACATGCCATTACACAAAACTTATGGTAGCCAAATTTCATGACAGTAAAAAACAGCCACAATGTATGTCTACAAAGCAAACCAATTTCGTACAAATATACACATTGTTAATACAATTAAAATTTTCGCTGAACATTCCTTTTTTAACACTTAAAAGATCCTTAGTTCGACGAACTTTCGTAGGACACGTTGGGACGCAATCAAATTCCATGTTGAATTGTTCGTAATTTTGCGGGTTGATTTAAAAACTTAAAAAATCTGCAGCAGAATAAAATACGTAGTTTTTTATTTCATTTTTATTGCAATGTCACATGTAAGCTGTACAGACAGAAGTAGCAGACGTACGTTTCGCCTGTGTTGCATATAAACGCAATATGCTCCTGCTAAGACAATAATGTGACAACCTTTGTATTGTGCCGTTAGTACGTGTCACTGAAGACTAATTTTTAATTATGTAGTTTATTTTGGTACACAGACGGTTTTGGATATGAGTGTTCATGAATAACAACTTCCGGAACAGATATTCATGTTAAATTACCCTAAACAGTTTTATCAGTAGTCCATTTAGAGGTATTTAACGCTGCTTAAAAATGTTATAAGTATTTATACACAATAAAAATAACTATTTTAATAATACATTACTATTAAACAAGTGAATTTTATAACTGAAGTGGAGAAATATGTCATTCTAAACAAGTAGATGATATAAATATGTAAACGTTACGTAGCGTGCATTTAAAAACATTGTACAAAAAATTAAAATTCAAACAACGTTTCCCAAAACATGTTACTGCCTAGTTTTGTGATAGTATTATAAAGTGTCAAAATATTCTACAGTGTAATATGTCTTATTAGTACGTGTTTTATATTCTGTTTGATAGTTAACATTTAGAACAAATGTGCTTAGATTTGTTAAAGATCCTCTTAAACCTTAATCACTAGTGTCAGCAGGGTGTACAACGCACAAATCTAAATGTCTCGGATATTGGGTTTGGCGATGAACGCTATGTTATTGCAGACGATGTGATGTTATGGGTGCAAAACAATATGAAACGGAAAGAAATGGCAAATGGGAAAAGTTTATATCACCCATTTAAATATTTAAATAGCTGTGCAAGTAATAACAGTAACAATAAAACGGATAAAATATTGGATGGATCTTAAAACAAAGAATGTATCAAAGGGATGCTAAAAAGAGCAAAACTTTAGGAAATACAAACGATAAATAAACTTACGTGGCTAATATAACGAGAAATAACAAGACTATCTACGCATATATTACGGTAAGCCCATTTATTCGTTTACAAAATGAATTTAACTATCGCTGAAAAATATTGCCTAAAATTTTCTAAAGTACGTAGTTGGTTCGTAGACCAATGGAAATTATCTCGACTTTTTTACAGCCTTTTTTTTTTAAATTTACGTCGCAGAAACTGTGTTCATTGCCGAAATATAATTGATAATTTTATCGCACATCAGATAGTATTCCTCTACACACGGATGTTGGAAACTGAAGGAGAAGATAAGACTAAATTATTGTTATATGTACAAATATAGAATTAAAAAATTAAATGAAGTAACAGTCGCCTCATATTGTAGTAATTATGCGTAGCAACATGAGTATGCACATTATTGTACCACATGTCTTAGCACTATTACGGGTAATTAAAACTGTGGGTAAACAATTTTGGGGAAATAACAAAACGGAATATACATAAAACCTCTATTCAAATTCAAAATGTCTGGTACGAATACTACAAACACACGAAGAATAACCGTGTCGTGTTAATTTAATGTACATATGAAAGAATATTTTGTTCTCACGGAGGTCAAAGCGTAATAATTCAGTTAGTTTTACATATTTTTAAGTGGTTTGATTCGTATAGACTAATGTAACACATACTTACGACAGATAGTAGACAGAATCCACAGTGAGAGCGATCGAAACGGACACAACAGTCACCACGACGACAAAAAATCTCAAGATCCACACTACTTCAAGTTCTGAGGCCTGCACCAAACAGAAGAGCATGCAATCTTAATGTAACAATGGATCTTCCGTTCACATTTATTGCACATGAGTAAGTGGCAAACCAGTTCAAACAAAGTGACGGAACACTTTTACGTAACTACGGCTGTCATTTATGATGAGTCAGGAGTGATAATACGAAGAATCAAAAACGAAAAATTTGATGTATGATGCCTAATTACGAGTGACCCAGAAATTTCCCGGGTTCAACGACCAGCCGACTGGACTCCACAGTCCTGTGTACAACATGTCTTCAGTTGTACATTGGCTGCTGCTCCAGTGAGTGGCCAGTTGTACATGTGACAAGATAGCGCGGAAGTCAGGGAGTGTTTTCATTCAGGTCTGCTATTAGTTCACAGTCCTCAAGTAAGCGATTCATTAACTATGGCCCAATTTCGAAATTATTATACGTGTACAGGATTTTAATTCTAACGTCTTCGCAAGGGCCCGCGGTGGCCGAGGGGTCAGACCTCTCGCCTCCCACCGAGGCGATCCGTGTTCGATTCCCGACGGGGTTGGTCTACGGATTTTCGCATGTGGGAATCGTGCCGGACGATGCCGTTGGTCAGCGGGTTTTCTCGGGGATCTCCCGTTTGCTCCGCCCATTCAATCCGGCGCAGCTCCATACTCACATCATATCACCCCTCACCAGCGCTAAAGACCTCGATGTTAAGCGCTGACCAACACCTCTTCACTCTAACGTCTTCGCAACTGAATTCGCGAAATTCCTGAGTCTCTGCTAATTAGAATGAAGTAGCAGCTTAATATTGTATAATTATTCCATATTCATTTGATAAGAGTGATAGTTGGACTGGTGTAAGATACATTAAGTGGTAAGCCCATACATCGTGTGACATTGTTTACGCTAACTGGTATAGTCATTGACTGGAGATTAAGTGAAGTGGTTTAATCATCATATAGTTAAAACATCAGATCTTCCTCGTCAAACCCAGGCAGCATTCTATGGGGCGTTAGTGAGGAAGCTCTGCAGTATTATACTGAGTTGGTGCTGCTTGATTTTTTGAACAGAATTGAAGAAAACGAATCCGACATCCCCGGGATTTTGTACGTGATACCAAACTTAAACACTATTGTAACATCATATTTCCTCATGCACTGAGAAAAAGAAATGGTACTATAAAATATAATTGGTTTCCCTCAAACAAATGGTACGTTCATACATGGCCGAACAAATATACATTTGGTAGAACTAAATAATATGTTTGGTGAAAGATGTTTGTGCATTTGTTTGAGTGAAACAATAAGAATGTTTTAGGTAACAATCCTGCCATTGTCCGGTTGTTTAAAATAGAAAACAAATTAATTATTCGCCGATTTTCCTATTTCGGAGATACTATTCACGTTTCTAATCGTGTACTGCATGTTTTTATTCAAAGTTAAATTTCTTGGCAGAGGTGGAATTTTAACCCGAAAATCTAAAGTTAGAAGTCTATTACCGTAATCAGTAGACCAGCAGAACTGTCGAACAACGGTTGGGTTATGATGATATAACAGGGAAAGTTAACAAAATTGGGTATGTGTTTATTAAACCGATAGAAAATTAATGGGTTGCGTTTGTTACATTGTTTATTATTAATAACCACATTTTAACGAAATTATATATTGAATGAAACAAAAACATAACTAACCAAAACGAATAAGTTGCCAGCGTGTCCGACATCTTGATCACGTTATCAAACAACTGTTTGTTTAACACAACAATGATATTACATCTTTCACGCAAACAAATGTTAAGTACGTATACGGCGAAACAAGTATAGCCTATATTTGGTAGAACCGAATGACATATTTGATCACAAATGTTTACGCTAACCAAACTGCATTTGTTTGAGAGAAACAACAACGAATGTTTCAAGTGAAAATTCAGTTTATTGCCACAAATATAGACTGAGACAACTAACCAACAAAATATTGTTTAACTGAAACAAATATGTTCAACCATATTACCTGGTTACAGTAAAAAAATTTGTATATTTTTTGTAAACAAGGCGTTTTAAAGTGAAACATCGCATGTTTCAGTAAAACACATATTCCTCAAACAAATATATTTTGTTATGTGAACAATTTCTTTCTCTCAGTGTGGAACATTGTTTTTCAAGGACAATACATCCTAATTAACGATTAACACCAAACTTTGTCACCATCATTCACCCCAAGTTTATCAAAAATTGCACCATCACGATCAATTCAACATAACGTAATCTACTTGTACAAATGGTTATATCGGCGGACCAATGGCATACTGAGATATAACGTCCTCGCAAAAAAAGAACAAGTCCCGCAGGAAATTCAACAATAATCAAAAAGTAGTATAGCTCTTTTGATGTTCCGTACGACCATTCCGGTTGTTTGGGATAGATTATTTTTATTACTGAATAATATCTGCCACTTTCACATGATTATTTTACGGTCTGCCTCTACTCGGTTAGAGAACAGCTAGCTATATGGACTTTTATGTAAAATTTTATCTTATACTTGGGATTGTGAAAATAATGTGAGTTTCTGTAGAGTTATTATTTGTCAAAAGCTAACAAATGTTTATTAAGTTAAAAGCGTGCATAAAATGTCTACAATGTAGGAAAACAGTTTGGCAAAACATATTATAGTACGTTATAAATGCCTCTATCAGCATGAAAAGTTTAAGGTTTTCGACGTGTATAATTTTCCGTACATGAATAATTAAGATATGGAAGACCGAATGTTACTAAACTGAGTAAGAAAAACTGTTTTATTTATATTTACTTCCTTTTTTTTATTCGTCTGAAAGAATAGCATTCTGCTTTTGTTAGTCTCCAAGTTATCTAACCTTACTGATAACAATTTTACCGGAAATTTATTACGGAATAAGAACAAACTGGAGTCGCGTTATATTTTGTGCATATTTCGTAAATGTTGCATGTTTTTTTTTTTTTAATTTATAAATAAACGTAATTTTAAGAAAACTGTATAGAAAAACAAGTGTGTGGACACGGTGAGCTGTCTCAGCATAGATAACAACATATGGCACCCAAATCGTGGAATAACAATTATAGACATAAAAAGAAAGGTATGTCGCCACATTTTGTTATTTAAATGGCGATTAACAGTCAGAGCCACTTGTACGTTTGGTACTGATTTAACACCGGTGTAATAGGAACGAGAAAGAAGTTTGATTAGGTTTAGCATAAGTGCACTAGTAGTAGGGTGGTATAGGTTGTTCACATTAAAGTGAGCACATTTAGAGACAATCCTGCGTAGAAAAATAATTGAAATATATTGTTTATTGTGACATCAGACTCTAACCGTTGACATTTGAACAATCTATAAACTTTGATTGTTACGTAGACATTTTAGGTTCTATTCAAACGTAGCAGGAAAATTTAATTCAACTGGAAGGAAAACAGCAACATAGGTTTTAAAAGTGCTTGTTTTATACCGAATTACCTACAGCATTTCCAATTACGAATTTTTTTTAACAGCATGCCTGTGATAATGGCGCTTACAGTTGAATCGGTTATTTGAGAAGCACCTAATGACACTTTCTGGAAAGAGCTGTTAAATAATCTAATATTGAAAATGTATATTTTGATAAACTTTCTAAGACAGATACTGTAATTAAAAACATGTCTACATGTTACTTCTGTGTTGAACCGTTGAGTTTCGCGCTTTGAAGAGTAAATATGTATAAACCCATGTCGTGAAAAATATGACATGTGGTGTTTCTCTAATGACGGATTCAGTTATTTCAAGAACGAAACGTGTCAATAAGAAGCCAAGCTCAACAGCGTTAAGACGATCTAGTATTCAGGTATGTACTTCTAAGGTCATACCCAAACGTATCTTAATCTCATGATTCATTGGGAAGCGCGTATATTTATATTTCAGGACAAAGCACTACACGAGTTCATGTGGTACGAAACCAGAGGATGTCAGTCGTGCAAATATCATAAAATTTTCTGCGTAAAGATTATTGATATTCATACGGGGGAAACGCGCATTCTTAAAGTAAAACATTTTCTTCAAATATTAAAACAGCAAAAATTTTAGGTAGTCACACAATGTGGAAATAATATTTTTTTCCTTATTTACCCAGTAAACATAACTGTTCGACAAGACCATAGTGTACAGTGTTTTCCGGATATCCATAAACTAAAATTATTTTTTTCTTAGCTATCATGACAGATTGTACGATCTGTACTTTTTTAAGCAAAGAAAACCTTTTCCACTAATAATTACAATTATTTAATTCGCTATATTAAACCAAATATTTTCTGAAACCATCAAATCATTTTAAACTGTTATATTTCATACATTTAATTCTTTTGTATACGGTATGTTAAGTGATTGGCAAGGAAAATGACACATAATTGTCCAAATCTGGTACTAATAGTGTATATTCCATAAATTCGAAGCGTGAAGTGATAATATGATTATATTCATACTGGGCATATTGTTTCCTAATTGTCTGCTTATATTAATTCAAGGGGGAGTGTTAGATAATTTTTTATTGTGTTTTCAGTTTTTGAGCACGATAGATTAATGAAGGGTTTAATTCCTGTTTATGTCCAGCAGTTTACCAAGAATGAATCCTGTGCATTTTCGAAGATAAATTTTTTATAATCCAATTTGAATAAATTTTGTGGCTCATAAACTGAAATAGCTATTAAACTGTCTAACACTTCCCATTAAGCTTATTTTATTTGTGCTACATATGAAATGGTTTCGTTCCATCTCGTTTATACATATGCGCAATATTATTTAAGTGAAAGATGGTAGATGTTAGACATTTCTAGGTGCTATACTCTTACGAAATATGTCTTGTAAGAAGAGATGTTACCTTGGGTCTGATGGCGATCTTGTAGATGTTCCTAGCGAACATGGAGCTGGAAGACAGCATGCAGGCATCAGCAGAAGACATGGCCGCTGCGGCGATAGCCCCCAGGCCGACACATGCAACCCACTATGAGTGAAGCAGCCTGTCATTTAACCACACATCTACATCTTACACCATAAAGTATGTCTCTAAACATGAACATAAGCCTTTCACGGGTACGAATTTCACTCGCGTAAAATTATACTTATCACCGTTATTTAACAACTCAATTATAAGATAAGTAACACTAACTGAAACTAGCATGTAAGGTACCTGTACCTAATATGGCCCGCTTAAGGTTCAAAAATCATTTGTGCCTAAGTCATGAATTATATTACTAATATATGCATGTATGATGTAATACAGATATTTGTGGATGGTGTATGTTCATACTGGAGACTAGTGTGTATCGATCCCACATCGATCTCGGCATTACCACATAACGGCGACTAGTAGGCCCTATTGATAACTGGGCCATATTCAGTGCAGGTATCTTAATTAATTAATTTGTAGGTAATCAAAGTAAGTTAAATTCATCGATGAACATATCATAATACTTTCTTGAATAAATAACACTAAAAATTAAGGAAGTATTTCTCTTGACGATTTCTTAATCATTTTATCTTATTATTTTCTTCAATTACGAAATCCTCAAAATTTTTAGAAAGTAATTCGCAAATTTCTCAATGACTGAAAAAAAATTTGCTACTAAAGATTCTCAATACGAACGGCTAAGAATATTTCGTAAATGTATACAATCTCTAAAAATCTCTGCACGTACATTTACAGTTCCCCTACATCTTTCCCTTGTTTTAAAAGAGTCAACTGCACTGCTCACGTCAGCCACAAAGACTTCTTAGAGCATGTCCTTCTATACGTTACACAGTTAGTACCCATTTTGTTACCACTATAATACAGACTTGGACACAGAAGTAAAAATAAGATTGTATACGCTCTAACAACATGAAATATTTACTCTGTGAGAGATCCTTTGCTTAAGCACTAGACAACATGTTGAACAATGTTACAACTACCCAATTTTATTGTATGCCATGCATGCAACCACTCTTAATAAAAGCAGATTGAAAGAATGAAAGCTGCAGATATATGGATGGACAGGAGAATGTTGAAGATCAAGTGGATCACAAAGGCATATAATATAAAGGTCTAATAAATGGTCAATACGGAGAGAATGCTGATTGATT
The DNA here is from genome assembly GCA_003012365.1 of Medauroidea extradentata. Taxonomy (NCBI): domain Eukaryota; kingdom Metazoa; phylum Arthropoda; class Insecta; order Phasmatodea; family Phasmatidae; genus Medauroidea; species Medauroidea extradentata. The sequence continues at coordinate 42,321 of PNEQ01130873.1, read as the reverse complement.
GGGTCAAAACAAAGAAGATAAAATACTTCGGACGGAAGTACGAGATTCTACAATTCATCATCCAAGGAAAGATTGAGGAGAAAGGGAGCGTATAAGGAGAAGAAAAAGAACAGATTAGATTCAGAACATGAAGGATTGGCCAGGTATCATCTCGGTTCGGAATCTCATCCAGAGTGCACAACGTATACTGTAGCTGCCGCAGAAGCTCGCCTACGTTCTTGTAGAATATGGTATTCCGAAGAAGAGCAAAAGTTCCCACGAGACACTACTGATTCTAAAAACAACCCCAGTCCAGCCGTAAGTTGTAAAAACGTATTGTGCGATGTGGTTACATGAGCTCACTTTCTTCAATGTCTTGAAACAATCAATTTATTTTAACGTAGCGTCTTCTTCATGTGTCCGTTTGTACTGTTTAACTTGACGTAAATAAGCGTTCATAGCATTTCAAAATAAACAAATACAAAGAGTAGACCAACATTATTTCCTTAACACAAATATTAATTTGGTTTAATGCCAGCAAGTTATCATTTACATGGCTAAACAAATATGTCATATAACATAAAATATAGAATTTGCTAAATATCGAAATGCAAAAACCACAAAAAAACATTGTATACCAAACAAAGGATACAATTGAGTTAAGTGAGTAAAGCTTTTTTTTTTTTTTTTTGTCAGCGAAATTTACCAGAGAATATGTTTGACATGACGTTTATTTTTTCTCGCCAGTAGTACGGTTTATTATCTACACAAGCACAGGTACCAGGAGAGAAACCGGCCGTGGGCTTTATGAACGAAGTAGCCTAGTATTTACCTTGACCTATTACTGAGACCATTGAAAACCAAAATCACAATGGCGGGAGCCAGGCATCGAACTCAGATCCTCCAAAATGAATCAACTCTTTAAAAAAAATTGACGTATATTTATATATAATAGGAACAAATTACCTCTACACATAAGGAAAAATTGCTCCATACATGTTAAGGAAAGTTACACAACTGGCAACGTAATTTTTCACCAATTGGCGCAGGCAAAATTTCTCAGTGGTCGTACTTACTTTTCGGATCGTTTACCTTGAAGGTAGGATTACAAACTAAATGTTCCTCCCTGTAATTGAGATATTTTACCCAGTATAAGAACCTATACATACACACACAGTTATTTAAGTAAGCCTCAGTCTGAAGAAAACTACGCAAAATAGCATAATTGGTTATATAGACATCATGGGCCAATCGAACACTAATTTTACGCCTATTCTTCCCGACAGGGGTCGAATTTCGAACAATCTTAATAACTCATGTTAGACGTTTGAACACGCATCCAATTTAAGTGAAAATCATGACGATACTACGTTGAGTAAAAACTAAACAGTCAATTCGTTAAAATATATTTATATATTAACGCCTTCAGAGCCCTTTAGTTTGAATTTTAAAAAAAATTGAAATTTGTAGACAGGTAATCCCAGAAACATGTCGACGGTTTCGGTAAATATCTACGATCTCCCTAAAACACATTTAATGTCATTTACTTCCCTTAGAGACGGAATTTCATATATATACATATATATATATATATATATATATATATATATATATGACACATTAACGCCGATAACGTGACGTTTAGTCGTTTTTTGTAAATCAGTGATTCGTTGAAGACACATTTCACCTTTTTTTTTAACATTTTTTACCCTATTAAACGTTGAATTTCGAATATAAACAATAAATTACATTTCAGGTAATTAAGTAAGCATTATTCTCAAGAAAATATCGCCTAGTTATCCAAAAATTTCTGCGGTTCATTGTACTGTACATAGATTATGAATCGAAATCACATTTCATTTTCGTTTTACCTCTTCGGGGTTGAATTTGGATAAATCCGGTAAAAAATATGAATGCAATTTTTTGTATTTACGTTGGAATCATCGAAATGCAAAGGCAAATCTTATACCTCAATTTGTTTGATATGGCGAAATAATCTAAAAACGATAGTCCTTTTCTTCTCCTGAAGGATCGAATTTCAAGAAATATTGAAAAATTGTCTTAGAAATTTTAATACGTATCCAATTGAAGTTAAAGAAATGACGATAGTCCATTGGGTTCGAATTATATTATCCATATAATCGATTCATTCAAAGCCCATTTCCCATCTTTTCAGTCCTTTGGAGTCTAATCTCAAAAGAATTCTGATATTACTTTTCGGGTAAGTAATCACAATTTTGAATCGAAAATGGACTATTTTTCTCGAATAGTTCAGTAGAAATCGATAATAAATATTAATTACATTTCACGTTTTTCCGCCCCTTAGTGATAGGAATTCGAAAAATTCTTCAATTGTCTAAAATGAATTTTATTAGTATCCCGTTGATGAATAAACCACGACGGTAATCCGCCGAGTTGGAGTTATGGCGACAATAAATCGAAAATATATGTTTGATCCCTTTTTCACCAACGAGGAATTTAATTTCGAAAAATCCCTTCTTAGTGCTCATTTACGACCTGAGGAGAACTCACAACAAATTACATTTCTTGGTCCAGCGGTCTGGGCTGTAACTTGATATGCCAACAACGAACTCTTTTATAAATAGATATTACTGAAAACTCATCACTTATTGAAAAAAGTTAGGCCTAAGTTTGTGGTGTTGAGTATTCGAAAAATTTCATGCGTTCGTGTACGATTATTCGTAAAAATAAGTCCCATTCCATCGCGCATGACGTACAGCACTGAAAATACTAAATGTGTACTTACTTCAGGAGTTAAAAACCTCAAGACGAGAGGTAAAATGTTGACTGCATCTCCGTCGGTGATATTTCTGTTGAAACCAGGCACATTCTCCCAGTCTACACTAACACAAAGAATACCACAGATATTAGTGATGAAATATAGTATAATTGAAGTATATCTTTATGGCTAGACATTACAGTTAAAATTACTGAATTATAAGTGTATTTGAAATCCATCACCATGTATTCGAAAGCTTGCATAATGATAATGCTAGAATGGATTGCTTTTCCAGACTAAGTCTAAAGGTAAAGTTCTTAGTAATTTTTTTAGTTAAGCATAAAATCGTTGTCCCATCTCCTAATAATAAACTAATAATAATTTCAATAGCAAACATAAATGTTAATAAAGTTTTGTTACTGGAATAAGGTGTGCAATTTAACATTTTTCATGGCAGCACGAAGCGTACTTGGCTTAGACACTGCAGAACTGATCTAGTTTCTTCCATAAAATGATTCAATGATCTGAGTCAAATTGGCATATTTATGTTCACGTCTAAAAAAAACAGAAAGTTTGTTTGATTTAATTAAACTGTATGAATAACAGTGGTAAGTATGCTTGGTAAGGGAGGGGGAAGGGTTGTTAAATAAATCGCTTAAAGTAATACTTCTAGTGTGACTCGACTCGTACCTGATGCTTAACATCTTGTTAACCTTTCTTAACATATCTATAGTGAAGAAATGACAGTGTTATGTTTTCTTGACGTAAAGCTAGATCCACGAATTTGTCGTTTAACGTCTTTGCATCGTTTTGTTTTAATCCGCATATTCGGAAATTCACCGGGGTATCCGCCAGTGGTTGAAACACCGATGTACACCGGTTGAGGCCGTTACCGAACGTCAGGTTGACGGATTTTTAAATTTTCCGTTACGAGTGAAATGGGATGAATCTACTCATGTTATTTAACATTATACTACCGTATAAATCCAAACCAAACACTTTGGTATCATATGTAACACTAAATATAGTTTATAATTTGGTTTTACACATTTAAAAAATGACTAATTTTTGCATGAAGTACATATTTTAATATACAAACAAATTCCCATGCACAAAAATATGGTAAGTTTACTTTCTTTGACCTCACGTTTCACAATTATTTCAGTTATTTCAAACGTTTTTGCAAGATTGTGTTCAAAAATTCACCGCTGGAAGTTCCGGTACATATCCACCAGACTCACAAGATTTTCAGATCGGTAGAACCTGTGGATCCATCGATTCATACTGTTGACAGCAAAATAGCCATTTACGAACGTCCGTTGTACGACGGTGGATGCATCGGTGAATTTCCAAATTCGCGGGATGCCTTACTTGCAAATCGGCAGCTCTGCTTAGTGATTATTGGCAGTGTGTATTTGTACAGACACGTCTCTCACTTGACTGCGCCAATTAGAGTAACGTTATTGTGGCACCACACGTCTGTGATTTGCCAGCATAACCCCAAGACAAGTGAGGGTTAAAACATTATAATCACGGACCATGAAGCACAGTTGCAGGTGTACGCATAAGTAGAGACATGCAAAATTCTCGTTATCATTTGGTAGCTGACTAAACTTCACTTTCCTATACTTACATTAACAGAGCATAATCTGCGATTCAGTTGGCCACGAACTTTTATGTGTTGTCATTTACGTGTGTTACGTCTCTACAGAGATTGGCCTATCTACCGTGTAAGCATTCTCCGCGGCAAGTCATGACAACGTCGGCCAGTGGAAGACGTCGAACAAGCCTATAGTCACTTGGAGTCTAGTCATCTGTCAGAAAGCAACGCGAATTTATCATGTCTTTACACATATGTCATTGAAACCAAAGTTTAAAAAATCCTTTCGCCATAAAATTGGGGCTCTAGGTACAGCATTCTAAATGCATAATATTTTTACTGTACCTGCGACTCTGCCTGCAACGCCTGCCAGGGCTGACGGCACTGCAACAGCGAGACAGCCGAACATCGCCCAAACGGACACGATCTGCACCGTGCGAGTAGACCTTATGGACAGAATTCTCTGCACGTACGCCTATAAACACGGACCGACATTTGATGTAGGTACTCTGACTACAAGAGGTGTAAGTCCAAAAAATGTATGTTCTTGTGTTAGATATGTTTGCAGGAAGATCTTTTATTGACTCTCTAGCAGAAATCACCCATCACTGTTAAACCTACTCTGGGTTAACTAAATGTATGCTTAAATTTTGATATGCATAATAATTTGAGACCAGATAGCAGCAAACAGTGTTTATGGCCATACACCACTTGAGTTCTGAGCGCCTCATATGACATTTATGTCTTCAACAAATTAAATTTTTCGTTTATGACAATTATTTATATCAACTAATTATTAAATACGTAAGCGGACGCGGCCCAGAAGTGGACTGTAAAGGCATCTTGTTGACTATGACTTAATATTCGTTCTTGACTCGGGGATGGATTGGCTTTGATTACACTCGGTAATTTGACCATTCTACGTGACAGTGCGAAGTTTCAGACGTTCCTGTAGAAAAAAATTACGATAGTAATTAAAAATATTATATGCTTTTCACTGTTTGTTTAAGTACAATATACTTGACGAAGTAAGTAAGTAATGCATTTCTTTCACCAAAATTTAATATTTTAGCATTAGTGGAATAAAATGTCGAATTGAATCATTCTCATAAACAAACACTTTATTAAGAATATATTGGTTTGTAGACATACGCTATTGCCCATGTATTGTCGACCAAACTTGTTTTAAAAGACAAAGTAAAAAATCACTAAAAAATAGAAAACAATGTCTTTTTTTTTTTTTTTACTTTTGTACTTTATATTTTAAAACGAGTTTGGTCAACCCTAACCAATACATTCTTATTGTAAACCCTATTGCAACAAACATGTTATTAATCATCATATTTCCAAATTCTTATAAACTATTCATACGAGACAAAATGTTATGCAATAACATTATATATATATACGATTATGTTTAGGCTTTATTTATTTCGTTCATAATTAATATATTGCACACATGACTTAACAACCCTTGACCAAACTATATTTTCTTATGCTATATGCCATCAATCATTACTCGGAAATTGTACTACGTATAAGTTAATTGCACTTATTAAGTTTGTTAAAAAATATTAATAACTTCTAATTAATTCGAAGCGATTATATTACGAATGGGTAAATTTTTCTTATGAATTAAATACATGTTATTGCCAGTCAGAACACTTTTTTTTTTCAACCCAAAAAACATAACACATTAATTTTTCAGCGTTTTGTTTTATATTGTATTTATTAAAATGTTAATGCAAGTTTCGCACATGCTTTTCTGGCCCTTTAACACACCAACATTTAGTTTCTGTGAGCTTACCTCAAACACCAGTTAATTTACCTGTCCGGGAGTGCCTCCGAGTATAAGCAGCAGATAACCGTCGATCCACGTTCCAATATTGCTGGTCTTCACGTAACCCACCCAGTCATGTTCCACCAATTCGGACTGAGAAATGTACGAATTTTGATACGCGAAACTGACAGACACGACCTGTAAACCATCGGAAAATAACATATTACCTCCAATACTTCCACGAAATATGTTCATTCAAAAAATTTCGTTTGCATGTACCGTGCTGTGAAGTACTTACAGAACATGAATGATAATCAATGTACTGTACAATATAGTATTTTTCTTTACATGTCTAATGCAACACATTCCTGCAGAACAGAGATACGGCCACTTATGTTGGAAGTGAAGAGATTTTGGTCAACACTTAACATCTAGTTATTATCGCTGGTGAGGTGTGACACGACGTATGGAGCAGC